>JAAEAF010000056.1:472427-653616 GCA_011037195.1 Triatoma infestans
TAATACAATTATGTAATTTACTTTTTTTCTTGTGTTGTAACGCTGTAGGGTTCAAGCCCGATTGTGGACTAGTTTGGTTGCAATTTCAATTGAATTTACATAGTTCAAGGACTGCCTGAGTTCTTATTGATTTATTAATTGATTATGTGATATTAGAATTTGTGAAGAGCCCTTTTTATATACAGAGTTGAAATTGGTTTCAATGGCAGCAAAATTTTATTTAAACTTTTTTTTATCTTGGAAATTTTAGAAAAGGGAAATTTCCGGTTATAATGTTTTGAGACCCTAAGAGTTGGCGAATATGTGTAGGTTTGTGAAAAGGCCCACGAGCGGTCATTACATCGAAAAGATGATGATAACAGTTTTATTAAAAAAAAAAAAATATCACCCATTGATGACCCACAGTTCAGTTTCTTGAACGCCATCTGATGGGCGAAAACCGAAATTGCACTGTCATCACCGTCAAAAGAAGTCAAATAAGAAAAATCGTAGAAAGTTCAACTGGGTATTACGTTTAGGTATCAACATGGGATCCGACAGTAGGTCATCTGTCAAATTTATTTATATGACAACCGGAAGTACCACTTTACTGTGAATTTTTTTTGCGATTTTCTCAAAAATGGCTCCGACGATTTTCTTGAAACTTGGTATATAAACTAAACATACAAAGATATAAAACTTTTATTTGAAACATTTCTCTGGGAAAATTCATTTAAGGGCACTTTTAGGGGAGGGGTGGTTATTTTTTTCTCTAAAGTGCTGCCATAGTTGATAAAGTATAATTAACAGACTTAATTAGAAATAAATAGATGACCAAAATTCCGAGCTTCAAGAAAATTAGTAAACCGGAAGTGCGCTTTTACTGAACATTTTGACGAATTTCATTAAATTTATTACACTAACTATAAAATTTGTCAATTATAATTTTGAGAACTGGAGTAAGAGAAAGTTGTGTTAGTGTTTCACACCAATTTTTTTTTTTCAAATTTAGAATACAGCCATTGAATTTAATGAGCCTTAATTATTATATAGATGATAGTCTCCTATTGTTTACCAAAACAGCACAAAAAAGAGGAAAACTATTTCAAATAAAAATGTGATAGCGTTACGTTAATACACACGTTTCGCTAAAAATCTCTTTTTCCATATTCAAGAGAACTTGAAATATCACCTGAGATATTTTTTATGAGAGCCTACTTCCTTTTGTGGTCATCGGTCGACTGTGGGCGTTCGGGGACACTACTATATCACAAGGAGTGTATCAAGTAAATTTGCTCTATGCAAGTATAAGTTATCACATGTTTTGAGAAAAACATCCTGATGATGGGCAAACACCCAGAACCGGGCGATGATCACAAAAAGTAGCAGGCTATCACGGAAAATATCTTTGATGCTTTCCATCTCTGCGGACCAACCACAAGAACTTGAAATATGTATTAATAATGTAAACGTTACGCCACCATAGTATACTTCCAGTTACTCAGGTTGCAGAATGTAATTGCTAACGTTTCTTTCGGGCAACCATTTATTTGATTTGACTTAATCAGTTCAATTCAAATTATTTTTATGATTCACCTTTCTCCAAATTTCCACTCAATTTTATGTAAAAATTTATTGTGTAACCAACTGTAATTCACTGTGAAATTTCCATGATTAAATTGTATTAATATACATTATTATTAACTTACTTTACGTAAATTTTCTATTTAAATTCATTCTGTTGAATTAATTGTATCTGTTTTGTTCCTCAACTTTCGACACATATTATTGAATTTCAATCTTATTAATACTGAAACTATAAAAGAAATAATAAAAAAAGGACCTAAAAACAAAATAAATAAAAATAAGTAAAATTGTTTTTATTGAAAATTTTTGTCTAAATGTAAAAAATTTTAAAAGTGGTAGTAAATTCTTAAACAGTTACACAGACATGCTTTTACAGTTTTGAGTATTTACATAAATTAAAATATTCAATAAATAAACATAATATATAAAATTGATGTACAGACATAAAAAAGTATAAATTATTTTATTATTTTATTGTTATATTCATTTATTAATTACTTTAAGCCGGCTGCACACATTGGCCACATATATCTTTAGCGTTAACGTAACTAGACGATTCCCTCCCTCTTTCGTCACAATAAAACTTTAAAAAATTACAACAGTGACTTATAAAGGAAGAAAAATTAATGATTCTCTAAAACTGTAAACCGTGGTTTACAATTCAACATAAAACTAACCTGGATTCCCCACATTAACAATGAAAAATTAAAATAGGTTTACCAAACTCTTAAGACAGGTCTGCCTACTAATTAAGAGACGGTCTAAACTGAATTTTCTAGAATTCTCTATACAGCTATACTCAGAACTTTACTCATACAGGCCTGACTTATTTGGAAATATTTGCCAAGTTGTAAACATTTCAAGATAATGTATTGCATATAACTTTAGGATTGCCATTGTTCGTAGCACAGAGATTGCTGACTCCGTGAAGCAAACAATCAGATAACGACTAGGGCCAATGTGAATCTCCATAGTAGGAGGATAGTTACATACTTTGATGGTCAGATTGCAGTTAAAGTCATTGACGCCAACCAAGTTAATTATATGCTAATGTGGATTGTATTCAAATCCTCACCGAGGTGAGCAAATGGAATAAGTTCACTCTACCCTGGGTGCCAGGGAATGGGAGCAATGTAAAAGCGGACGAATTGACCCGAGAAAATTGAAATATACCTTTTATGGGTCCGGAATCTTCTTGTGGTGTTCGCTGGGCAGGAGTCAATTATCTTTTGCTACATCCTGGGTTCGCAGCAAATTAGAGACTTGGTGGAGAAATAGCATTGACCAAAGGCAAGCGGAAGATCATTAGGGGACCCTACAGAAGCTTACGGCAGACCTGCTAAACCTTAAGGATGATGGACCTGTTAGACTCATGAAGCAAACAAATGAGCCTAATGCGCCTTGCCAATAGTATCATTGCAGGATTTACTTAACTGAGGAATTAGACACCGCTCCATGTCTTCTCGATTGCGTAGACTTAGCAAGAGCCAGATTCCTCCAACTATGCGATGAATCGAGCTACACGGATTTTGGGCCTTCTTATGAGCATTATAGCTCCGTATATGTCCTGAGCCAACGTTTAACTTCACAATAGATCCATTTGGGTGACAGTAATTGTGGGCCATTTGGACTATCTCCCTTCACTATTCTCTTTTATTTTAGAGCCAAAAGTACCTCTGGACATACCATACTACAAGACTTCAAATTCAATTATGTTTACCTGAATGTATTCTTATTTATTTAAGGCACAAATAATTGCCGGGTTGACAGTTAATATAAACAAAAACCATAAACAGGCGTAGGAAAGTATGAAAAACATTCTAAATAAACAAGTATAAGAATATAAAACAAGATACGGTACTTTTCCGTTATCGCACTCCTTCTATTACCGTTGACAATAATATATAGAAACGTGAGATCTCAACATAAATTTGATAATTTAATAAAAAGGATGTGTGCCGCCATCCTAAGTATATATTTCTTTAAAATAAAAGACCAGAGGAATTATTTCCGTGTTTCATTCAAAATTAGCCTTGACAACCAGAAAGTACACTTTTAAAGTGCACTATATACTGCAAATGGTACAATAGCTATTTCTATAATGGGTCACTGGGGTCTGCTTGAAACTAACTGAGTCGACTCCGAGGGTGAAAAATTCAAGAGAGATATTCTCGAGTTAATAGGCAGCTTTCTGGAACCATTTTATTACAAAATTAATAAATACTTTGAAAAAAAAAAACACTTGTACATAAAAAACAAAGCCTCAAAAGTGCGAATGCTTCAAATGACAAACTAGCCAGCCATAATTTGGTCCAATGTGTGTTTCGGACTGTTAAAAAAGTAACCTAGGCGATGTAAATAAAAAATAAGCACGAACTGATGATCTTACATACTCTAATTGGTAATAAGAGAAAAATATTAGCGCCTTAGTAATAATTTACTCATCCAATTTTGAGCAATATACTCAACATATTAAATTACAACCAACTTATCTTTCTCTTATATGTAGCTCTAGCTTTTAAAAGAGAACAGATTAAGTTTATTTGAAGAAGAAAATCAGAAAAATAACCATATAACCTTAATTAAATAATATTGTCACAGACCATTCTTAAACATTTACATTAAATACCCAATAACATTAAATTAATTACCAAATATAATTATAACAGAACAAACAATTATAGAAATTAGACGGAGGTAATCTTAAATTTTTTTCAAACAGCTGGAAAAAGTTATTTGCCCGAATACCTTTATGCCCGGTTTCATCAACAGATGTTAAAACTTAACAGCTTGTTGAACTGTTT
This sequence comes from Triatoma infestans, assembly GCA_011037195.1. NCBI lineage: Eukaryota > Metazoa > Arthropoda > Insecta > Hemiptera > Reduviidae > Triatoma > Triatoma infestans. The sequence goes on from JAAEAF010000056.1 coordinate 476,798, forward strand.
TAACATTACTTAGATTTAACATAACTTTTGTTTCACCGACCAGTGTCGGTTACAATTGTAACCAGTAACAATTATAAATTAACATCTAGTCTCCCCTATGTTAACGTTTAACATGGCTGCTGGAAACCCTGTTTATAATCCAGAACTGCTATATTTAGAAATGAAATGGTCTTCCTACCAGAGAAACGGCTGAAGATTTACCTCAGGCACAGTTTTTAAGAAGATATCGATTATTAAAACCTGCATAAGTAAGGAACTTGTTGAAATAAGAGAGATATTTGAGTACACGACAGCGAGAAACATGCCCATCTCCTGTATATTGGTTGGAGACAACGAAGGAATTTCCAAAGCATCAGTTAACTGAATTAGTAGATAATTTTTAGAAATGATTAACATTAATACAAACAGCATTTCTATAAATTTTTAAACAGATATTGTTGATCTTATACACAAAATTTATTGAAATCATAACACCGCTTGTTTCCCAACACTACTAAATTATGAGATGTAACCTCTCAGTAAACTGTAACCTGCCATGTTGTTCTGATCCAGTTGAGTGCTATCTTGTAAATGAACTGGCTCCTAGTTGCAAAAGCTCGATATTGTATAATAAAGAATTTTATACAAATTAAGAGGTCTTTTTGTCATTTAATGTTAACCAGCATATTTTGTAGAAATCAAAAACAATTGAAATAAAAGAAAGAACACTCAAAAATTGGTCACTTCATTGAATATTATTTAACTTATTAAATAACTTTGTCATCCAAGTATAAAACATGATAAACATTTACTTATTGATGAATATGATTCCTGCTTCTCGCAAAGGCTTGATGAAACGCAAGAGTTATAACGTTATGTTAAAATTTTAACATAAACTAAACTAACATCGTGTTAGCGTATTTTTAACATATGTTGATGAAACCGGCCCTTAAACTATTTTAATTTAATTGAACATATTTAGTGCACTTTCTCTCTAACTTAACTTCTCTTGACACCTAAATTAACACAGTTAACATTACTGAATATGTGTTAACATTAGCTTTAAGATCGTAAGGAAATTGCAGATCACATTCTCAATTCATTTTACTCTTTCTGTGAAATTTTTACTGCATAAATGATCCCTTTAATCAACTATTTTTGAAATTCTACATCAAATTTAGGAATTAACTACTCAAAACAGATTAGCATTTTTATTTGTATGAAATGTGAGCATATTTCTCGGGAAATAACTTTTCCGAATTCAACTTTTCTGTAACTCACTTTTTGTTAATTCTTACCAACTGGATAACGCATATACGTACTTCATCCAGCTAATTTTAACACTTTTCAATGTTTCTTAATAATAAAAATAGAATATGCTTGTACTGGCTCTTGGTAAAAAAAGAAAGAAATTATTTCAAAAAATAAAAGTAAACTTTGCAATAACCTATTGGTTGTTCGTTTGATCCAAAATATAACCTTAGCCAAGAAGGTTATTATAATGAACATTGTCTTTTATCGAAGACGTCTGTGTTATTTATTTAACTTTAACATTTTTACTATTTGTTTATGTTTGGAACTTAACAAGTCTGTCCTCCAAATGGTAATTTCAATGAAAAATGTTTTCACTAACCAGATATTTTCAAGGTAATTGTATAGTCTCAATTTTTGTATAACTTGTTTTAATATTTTTTGTGATTTGTTTTCTTCTTCAGGGATATTCCTTTCTGACCTTCATTATTCAACTCGATGGTGATTTTTATTATCGTCTGATTTTTTCTTCATATACTCTTTTCTATAGAAATCGAAAAATAAGAAAAGCATAAAAGTGTTCTGTGGTATTATCACGAGTGTTGTCCATTTTGGATAGGTACAATTCGGTTGGATCAATATGATACTTGAGTGAATTATATTTATAAAAAATTGCACCTGCAAATTACAGAAATTTTTAAAATTAGCAATTCATTAAGGATTCATTAAATATATATATTTTACCGCAAATACAATCAACAAGCCAACAAGTGTCGAGAAATATTGCGTTGAAGTGAACTCTCTTCACGAAGTTGATGAATTTACTGTGACCTTGGATGAAAACCCGAAACCGATCAGGAATGAAAGAAATATGCATCTAGAAAGGACAGAATCCCAGTTGCTAAATAAAATTACACTTCCTCTTAGCCATGAGAAAAAGTATCTTGTCAAATGTTGGAAATAGTTTTTCACCGAAAACACATGTTCTCAATGGTCCCTAAATATATAAAAAAAAGTTTTCAGCAATGTGGGTGTGTGTGAACAAAATCCGTTTGTGTTAGCATCGCTCTGTCCAGCAGTAAGGATTTGGTCAAAACCCATCAGCGTAAAGAGAAACTTTGCTGAATAATTTTTTTTTTTAGTTTTTCGCGATTTTATCAAAAAGTCGTTCCCGAGAAATTTGCAAAAAAAAAAAATGAACCTAATTAGTAACTTTGCATTTCCGGTGTACATATTTCGACCGGAATATTTGTGTTGAATTCTGTGTGTAGATACCTAACGGAATATCAAGTTTGGCGATTTTTCACTTTTGATAAAAAAAAAAAAACATACCCAGAGGTGATCGCAGGGCCTTTATTTCTTGGGAAAATAAAATTTCGAAAATTTTCCTTGGTCACTATACATCCTTATACATCAGCAACAAGAAGAAATGTGGTTATTTTAATATAAACATTAGCAAAACACAGTACATACCATTTGCATTTGGGTGATATATTTCTTCATCCAGTTGCATTTTTTAGAACCTAATAGAGCCAATGTATAATAGGTATACATGAAAGCATGTACGACTGCATTTATGTATCCAAGAATTATGTCATGGCCACCTTCAAATATATAAATTCATTAGTTATGTATATATATGTGATACGGTGGTCTTCTCTTAGCGAAATAATAGTCTTGAAATAATAGTCACTAATACTATTTTAGTGCACATAAATAGTAGGGATAAGATATTTCATCTAGTGATGCTGCCGCACCAGCACGTACAGAAGGGCAACTAGTTGAAACTGCTATGCTATCTCGGCTTCCTCCTGGATTCCGAGCTCTCCTTGGAGTTTGATCACTTTGTTGCTGTACCTTTTCTTACCAGATAGATTGTTCGGTCATTTTCCAAGCCAGCATGCACTGGCTCTCAAAGAAGGGTAACTATTATTTCTGCCCAGTTCAGTATTTGCCTTGCCATTTCCAAATTGATAACCCATGATTTCACTGCTATAATGGCGGCCTGACTAACGGATAGAATCACAACCGCCTGATAATGTGATAATTCTCTCGAGCTTGGACTTAGATATACCTTTTCCCCAGTTGTGTGAATTTTCGCCTGGAAGATGCTTGTAAACTTACATTGAGCATCAAATTCTAGCCTAAAACCCTCGACCAATGGCATGTTCTTGTGGAAACAAAATTTTTAAAAAGCTGTAATTCTTAACCATCTCATCCCTAGTATCTTACAGCAGTGGCAGCCAGCCTGATGGATAAGGGGATCCCACTCCCATTGGCCCTATCCACCTATACCACCGTACGTAGGTGATCGCAAATATCACCTTCCACCTTAAGGATCTAAAGGTGAAAATTTCCATTTTCAGTCATTAGCCATCAGTCATTTTCAAATTTAGTCAAAATCATTAGTCAGATTTCATTTGGTTCTCTCTTCTAGTCTTTATTTATTTGAAAGTTAAGTTTTGAACAATTAAAATATCAACCTTCGGACTTCTAGTTTACTATTACTATTATTATTATTATTATTATTATTATTATTATTAAAATTATAAAGTAGAGTACCTGGCAGCCACTTCAGACAGCCCCAAGTTAGCAGCACCATACCTGTGTGATGATATAAATGCAAAAACGAAACTTTACTATTTTTCTTCCTTAATACGAAAAATACCTATGCAAATTTCATTATTAAAAATAAATATATATATTTTTGGTGAATTTTCAAATTGAAGAAAGTGAAATATACAATAAGTTACCGTGTCTAACAGATCCGCTAGCTTAGTGACGGTGTACACCCAGATAAGCCATATCATCTGGAAACATAATTATTATATATAATAAATATATAAGTATGCTAATTTAGTTTAAGATTTCTAAGGAAATTTTGGGCGCACAAGGTGCAGCAGTGCAGAAAGCCTGTATAACTGTGTTCACTTAGTCCTCAGGGATGCCCAGCTATTCCCTAGTAATGGTTCGGCAATCCCTTGTCCATTTCTTTTCCTTCTTAGCTTATTCCCTCAAGTCACCAGGAGAGGATGCTTAATTGAATTCTCTGGGAACTTCTCAAACCATGAGAAAAATCATACTCTTCAACTAAGAGGCAACAAACGGCATTACACAAAATTCCTTTCTTTCTTATTGCGAGTGTCTAGAGTCTGCGGGTCGTATTGATCTTCGGCAAGTAAATTTTTGTATGTAGTAAGTACAGTGATGACCAATTTTTTTAAGTCGTATTTCTATTTAACCGATATTGAAGTTTGATATTAATTTAAATACTTTATTCTTCTCGGAATTATGTAGTTGGTAGAAGTATACGGTAGTAAGAAATCGCACTATAGATTTCAGTGTGAGTGCTGCGCTCTCTCAGTCACCAGAAAAACTGAATTAAAAAAAAAATCCTGAAATTCTCATTACCATAGCTTTAACAATGTTTCTTTAAAATCTTCGCTTACTAAGACCTTCCCTAATTGTCTTAGGGAATTAGTGACCTAAACAGGGACGAGTTTTACCCTGAGTTTGGATTCGCTATCCTATTCTCCATTACCATACATTTCTTCTTCCAACAAACACTCTATCTGAGTTTTCTGAAACCAGCTGACGCCCTCTTCCTTACTAATTTCGCCCGACCAATTTCTCTTTCTTTTCCAGTCAAGAGGAGACCGTTCTGTAACTGTTTTCATCTACTAAATTATCCTCACTCCTTACCAGATGACCGGCCTATTCATATTTCTACTTTTTTAAATCGAAGCATTAGAGATGCAATAGGCTTCTTAAATTCATTTAAGGGGGATTTTGAGGTAGGGGAGATTATGTATCAAAATACTCGTTTTATAGAGTTCATGTAAATTGAAGGCAACCAAACGTCTAGTCTAATTAAATCGCATCTTGTTTGATCACATATTTTACTTTGCCTAACTGCTGTTAGAGAAAGTATTGCGAGCGTGTGAAACTTTCGATATCGAATTTTCACAGGAAATACATGGATCCATTATTCAAAATAGCGGTTTTCAGAAAATGGTCTGGGTACGCTTAGGTCGCAGAAAGTTCAAACTTGACATTTCGTTTAGGTACCATGAGACCCAACAGTAAGATGTCTGTCAAAATTCTTCAACCGGAAGTACTACTTTATTGGATTTTTAATGTTTTTTTCTCTTTTTTGTGATTTTCTCGAAAACGACTTCAACCATTTTCTTTAAACTTGGTATATCAATTACATAGAATAAGAGCTACAACATTTATTTGTACATTTCTCTGAGAAAATTCATTTGAGGCAGCTTTGGGATGAGGGTGGAATTATGTTTTCTTATAAAGTGCTATTTCAGTTGATTATAGAATTTTGTCATCTAAATAATATTAATTAGCATTAAATATGTTGCCATAATTCCGAGTTTGAAAAAAAATCGGTTGACCGGAAGTGCGTTTTTAATGTACTTTTTTTTTCATTTTTCTGCTATTTTCTAAGGAAACATCGACGGGTTTCATCAAACTTGGTATATTTGAAATGGAGAGTATCACTTTCGTGTGAAACTTTTCCGAAAAATTCATTTAAGGGGTATTTTGAAGTAGGGAAGGTTACGACACAAAAAAACTTTAAATAGAATTAGTCAATTATAACTGTGTAAATTTGCAGTAAGAAAGAAATTCGTGTGATATTTCACGTTTAGCATATTTCATTGGACGCTGCTTTGCAACCTTTGTATGTTCTTTTCTTGAACCTTAGTAGTAGACCAAGTTTGCAGCCATGAGAGCAGGAAGATTGTTATTATTATTATTAGAACAATAATCTTCAAAGAAACATTCCACTTTAATAAAACCATATAAAAAAAAAGCTATGGCGCAAGAAGGGCCAAGTCTTGCCAGACGGCGATTTGATTAGGCCAGCATTGGTGAACACGCCTCAGTTCCCATATTTAGTTCCAGCCTTCGCTACCTAGGGCGTTACTAACTGTAGCTTCCCACTTTTTATCACGATGCTGGTTCAACACCGACTTTGACCTTATAGGATTCGAACCCTGAATTCTCGCACCAAAGGCGAATGCGCTACTAGACCAACGCGTGAAGACAACCATAGAAAATACTATCGACAAATTCGGTATAACTGTTTATTATAATTATGACTTTTTTTTTTGTCAGTTCGTCTCATACGTTCCTGGATCTCGGCCTCCTACGCGTATGCCCATTCATTATACCGTAAAAACCAGCAACTGTAAGCCCCGGCTTCTTTATATATTTCAGTGGTGGGAGAAAGTAATGTGAATGTTTCACATCAAATTTCTTTTGTTTCTTTTTTATTTTTAAGAAGGTTTCATCAAATGAAGAGCTGAATACATTAAAAAAATAAATAAATAACAATTTTTGACTTAAAACTTTTACCTGACCTCTTGGCCATATGGAGTCTCTTCCCATTCCACCGGTTCGCAGAGGAAGCTGTATCGGCGATTCCAGCCGAATATTATTGAAGTACCCTAAATAAATATGAAAAAATTACACTGAAATTTATTTGATTTAAAAAACAGCTATTGAGAACATAATAATTTGTTAATATGGATATTTCCCTCTATCTATCAAGATTCATGACTTATTCCTAAGATGGTTCATGGGATATTCATTGATATGGGACGGTTTTAGATGTGCCAGCCTCTGGAAGATCTTGTCGTCTCACTGCCTGGACCCAATAAGTTCAAGCTTGAGGGGGGGGAGGTTTCAAGTAGGATTTAGTCGGGTCAGATGTCACCATTCCAAGCTTCAAATTCGGGTAGAAAATGCCTTTCGAAGTCAACACGAATTTCAATTTGATTTAGATAAAAAAGAAACAAATATTTTCTTTAATCGTATTCCAATTCTACTACCAGTCTCTTACCATTGCAGGCTAGAGCAGTAACAGTAAATTTGTTAAAGATAATTCATATATTTATCCATTTGTTTATTTATTTTAAGCAACTTATAGTTACTATTGCTAACAATTATAAATTTATAACAAAAGAACCGAAAATGGCCAAGTTGTAATTTTTATAAATTTGTGCCAGAGCCGAGATTAGCTCAGTGGGGTAGCGCACTGACTGGACTAGCAACGCGGTAAAGGATCCGAGTTCGAGTGTACACCTCAGATTTTCTCGCTCTAAGAGCCTATGTGTTGTCGGTAACAGAGAACACTGCCCGGAGGCCGGCACTGAGAAGGCTCCGAACTTTGGGATAATTATATGAAGCCCAGGGGAAAAAAAATTGTTTGTATCAAATTTTCGAAATATGCTTTTGTGCGTGCGATTGAGAGAGAGAGAGCAAAATGTCTCAAAAACGGAAGCTCAAACTTTATACTTCATTTTTGGTATCATCAGGGGAATCCAACGCTAAGTATTTGGTCAAAAATCTTTTAACCGGAAGTGCCACTTTATATACAATTTTTTTTCTTTTTGGTGGGAGGAGTTTCTAAGGAAGGTGCGAAATTAAGATTTCCTTAAAAGAGACATTTCAGTATAATAACGGCAGCACCAGATATAAAACATTAAATACAATTAAACGTTTAGTAAAAATTCCAAGTGTGAAGACAGTTTCCAATTAGAAATGTCAGAATGAGGCAGTTAGAGGGAGTCGTGTGAATATTTTAATTTTTTTTCTCGTTTTCTGATGAATACAAAATTTACATCAAGAATGGATCCTAATTGGAATATACTCAACCACAATGCTACAAAAGTTGCTGTGGAACCGAGCATACTGCTTTTTGTTTTTTAGGACATCAACGCCACCTGAATGCAACTACATATATTGTAGTCCACAAGGCAGCGCACTTCTATAATTACCTATAAAACTGAGAGTCGGTTTAGAAGTTAGCCAACACAACACTTTCAAATTCACTGTGCACGAAAAAATGTTTCAAATAAAAGAGATAAGTTTATACTTATATGTGCCTTTAGCATTCGAAGATTAAGGAATGTTCTTCCTTTTCTTAAGGCGTGTCAACATCTGAGGTCATTGGGGGTGACCGGAGCCTTTTCAATACCTTGCCGGCCTCACAAATAACACTGCCTAACACCAGACAGTAAATTGTAAAGGCTTCTAGGGAGAGAAAATCCAACCCGCGACTTACGATTACAAATCCAGTGCCAATCTGCTCGTAAAGAAAGCCGTTTTTGAGAAAATCGTGAACAATTATTCAGTAATAGAAACATTTCTTCGTAAATGCGGAATCCAGACTAACTCAGAAAGCGGCAGAAATTATCGGTAATTTGCCTGTCAAAACCAGTGAACTACTTGGTGAATTCCAAAGACACCAATGAACAATGGCGAGCGAGGTCGCGTTTCTGAGTCTCTGCCACCGATTTTTTTTTGTGTATGTACTAAACCCCCAACTTGACACAATTAAATTGTGGTCGGGAATCGGAGTTGGTTTTTTCACATCCGAGGCACACTTTATGCCGTCACAAATGAATCATCGCGGAGTAGCCAATGCAAATCGATTTAATATTTTTGAAGATTCTTTTATCATGACGTGGATCCCCCTGGTTGTATCTAAACGAAATATCATGATTGAGCTTCTTGAGTTTTAATGCTTTCGAGATAAGATCATTCGTTAAAAACTTTCCGACGAAAATCCCGATTTCGAAAATTTATCGCGATCCCGGGGGCGGCGGCAATAGTTTCTTCTTGTAACAGTAAGAGTGCTAAAAATTGTTTACCTTCCAGAAGATATAAATACAGGCCAATATTTGTATAACATTATAATATAAAATCACTGTTTTCAAATTGAAAGCTTCCCGATTTTGCATTAATTTTGGTCCAATACTTCTTACAAAACAGTGGTATAATATTAATATTGAAAAAATTGGTAGTGTTGAGGTTAAGTAATAGTCTTTAGTCCTGGGATCTGTGAAATTTAAACAAAAAGAGTCAAATATTTCATTTCTTAAAATATCAATTTTCATTTTAATTGGATAAAATTAAACAAATAATAAATTCCTAGTATATTTACCTGCAATTTCCACATTAATATAGTGATACAGATCACACATTGCAGTCAGTAATTTTATCATTATTTACTCTTTTTTTGTACTTTTACTTCTATCTACAAAAATCATTTTAATTATCTATTATATGGATAAATTATAATATAAATGCAGCAAACAAAAAAAAAAACTAAAGAATTATTGACATAAATCATGTTTTTTTTTTTTTAAATTACCTCGTAATATGCAATGGAAGAGGTAATTGTTTCAAACAATGAAATTATAAATAATTGAAAGCAGTTTGTTGTAGTTTAATATTCATTAGCCTTGGGCAATCGATGACGGCCATTCTTTATTTCTATAAATGCCTTAATCATGATCTTAGTTTAATTTAATAAAGTATTAGTTTTTATCAGAGACATTTTCCGTGGTAGCCTGCTTCATTTTGTGGTCATCGACCGGTTTCGGGCGTTCGCCCATCTTCAGGATGCGTTTTTTAGACAGTGTTACAACACAAACTCGCACAGAGCAAACTTAGTTTCACACTCAGTTTGTGTGAAACTAAGTGGTGTGAAACTCAGTGAGTGTGAAACTAAGTTTGCTCTGTGCGAGTCTGTGTTGTCACACTGTCTAAAAAACGCATCCTGAAGATGGGCGAACGCCCGAAACCGGTCGATGACCACAAAATGAAGCAGGCTACCACGGAAAATGTCTCTGATGCCTTCCAGCTCTGCGGAACCAACCACCACAACAAATTAGTTTTTACTTTATATTAATTTTATATTCTACAGTAGTACAGCTATCGTAACATTAGCTCTTAACTCCCTCCTCTCCACCTCCAAAGAATCTAAGTAATAGTTTTGTAATTTGTAATTAGGGCATAAATTTCATTTTAGATAATTTTAGTTCAATACAAACAAAAATTATAGAAAGTAAAAAGAAATTATATTAACTCTGATTTAATTAATTTTAACAAGTTTTGTTTAATTACTTTCTTTTACCATAGACAAACTGATCCAACACAGTTTACATGTTTATAGTAATCAAATTATAATGCTTTGGTTATTAAAGAAATATGTTTGATAATAAAAATTCTATATTTATATTGTAAAGTGAAATAGTGATAATATTATACATACTAAGTATTTTAGATATCTGTAAATAATAATCCTGCAATCACTTTTTATAAAACTGTTTACAATTTAATTTAACTTCTTTTCATTATAATTTTATCTGTTTTTATAATCCTAAACACATTGTGTGTACTTATTTATTTATTTTTTTCTAATTTTACATTGAAAACTGGATAATTATCCTAAATTAAATAGGCAACAGTAAAAAGAAAAATTAAATACTTTTACGTTTAACAAATCGTTAATCTCTTACATTCAGGATAAAAAAGTGATGAAATACTTCCATACTATTAATTTATTAAGAAATAATAGGCAAAGAGATTATTTGTTTATGTATGTGTTTAATTCAAATTATCCTTGACAATTGGATAGTCACAGCAAAATCAGCTATTTCTATCACAGAACTAATGTTTATTTGGCTCTATGAGGATATAGTAACTGTAATGAAGTTTTTTTTTTTGTAAAGATTGATCTGTTATCTGGATTCGTTAAGTGACAGTTTTTTAAATCAATCAATAACAGTTATAAATTCAAAAGTGGAAACGAAAAGGGAACATTTTAAAAAGTATTTGAGATTAAATAAAGAAATATTAGGACAACTCTGTAAAATATGATTGATTGTATAGTCAATCATTTTAATTTTAAATACAGATTCCCAACCTTTTTCATGTGTCGACCGCCTATAGAAACGGCCAAACTTCAGCTTTGTCTTTCTTAGATTAAACGAAGGTAAAACAAAAATTATTGTGTAAAATACTCGATGCACCAATTCTGCAACTCTCATAGTTCTATAGAATTTTGTAAAATGCTTGTTTTCATAAAAATGGTAAATTTGATTTATGTTTAGTTCCTTTAAATCCCACCAGGTGATGGAAATAGCACTTGTATTATTGCGGTTATAAAAAATAACCTTAGGTTTCAAGCTAATATATGAGTGTTTATACACGAAATTTAAGGAAAATCGCGAAAAAGAACTCTTCTAAAAGTCGCATTTCCTGTTGGACAGATTACGGACCGTAACATTCATGTTCATATTATATTAAAATGGTATCAACTAAATGCTTGATTAAGGATTTCTGTTTTTGTTTGGTTACGTTCTCTTCTTTCTAGGAGTAACAGATTCCAGCGATCGTTCAAATTTTCGAAATTGATTTTTCACTGGAAATACATGTTTTGAGTTTCTCCAGTATGAAGAAAATCTGGATTTTACGTATTTCTCCTAACATAAATATGGAGGTATGGGAGATAAGCACCAACCTGTTCTGATCTTGTCAGGTAGAGAAATGCTAATTATAGTATGGCCCAGTAGAGCGCCCTAAAAACACTAAACCAATTAACGCCACAAATTCCACATAACTATCCAAAACGAATTTTTTTTTGGAAAATGTTTCAAATAAAAGTAATACGTTTTTATCTCTGGATATATTATACTGAATTAGTACTTTATAGGGAAGCATAACGCTACTGTTCCCCCAGAAAACCGAAAAACATAAATTTCCCCGAAGAAATGTTTTAAATAAAAGTGATAGGTATCTATGTGTTTGAATAACATAAGAAGTTTAAACAAAATCATTGGAACTGTTTTCAAGAAAATTACGAAAAACAAAAAAAAAAACCATTTAGCAAAGTCGCCACTTCCTGTTGATGGATTTTGTCCGAAATCTTCGTATCTGTTGCGGTGGTAGTACCTAAACGGAATACCAAGTTGGCTTGTTAACACATACATACCCCAAAGACCATTTGCTAAAAACATTTTTCTTGTAATTAGCGTACCCTACATGTATTTATGGTGAAAACTCGAATTTCTAAAATCTGGCACGATCGCAATGCTTTATCGTACTGGAGTAAGAGAAAGTAAACATGTTTTGCGCATGGTCAGTCTCTCCCCCTCGGAATTGTGTTTATGTGAGTGTTTGTGAGAGACGAAAAATCGCTGAAAATCGAATCATTATTCAGTTTAGGTATAACCACCGCATCTGATATGAAGGTTTCTTATCAGAAACCCAAAATTTGAAGAAAATCAACCGATGTGGGAAATATCCTGGATGTGCGATTTTACAGAAGAAAATTTTTAGTTTTTTTTTGTCAAAAACCACGACGCATCTCTTTGAAATGGAATGCTAACTGCACATCGCACAGATACAAACCTATCACTTTTATTTGACACATTTAAAAAAAAAAAAAAAATTAGTGGGTTCTGCGGACTTTGTGGACTGTTTGAGTTCCTTCAGTGTTATTAAAGCTGTCTTCTGGACTATAATGTGACTACATTGAAATGACTACCTGGTTGGTGCCAGCATGTAACCTCATCCTATTATATTTACATTAGAGCTCTAAAAAAAAAAATCTCGTGTGAAATACTCATACGACTTTTTCTTATTGTTATATTTTCTTTGAATTTCCAATTTTGCTCATTTGTTAAATACCAAAAAACTATAAAACCTATTCTGCAAAGTGGCACTTCCGGTTAAACTTTTTTTTTTTAATTTGGAATTCTATCAATGGTTTTTACTTTCTCTTACTGCTAGTAAGTGGAAGTATTGTAATCGTGTCAAATTTTCGATATGGAGTTTTCACCGGAAATATCCGTTTTGAGGTCCCCTGAGTCCAAAAAAGTGGTTTTTAGCAAATGGTCTGTGTGTTGTATATGTGAACAGCATAGTTCAAAAACGAAAAACCGTAGAAAGTTGAAACTTGATATTCCGTTTAGATATCACCATACGATCTGACAGTGGGTCATCTGTCAAAATTCCTCAACCGGAAGTACCACTTTACTAGTTGTTTTTTTTTTTACTTTTCTGCGTTTTTCTCAAAAATGGCTCCGACGATTTTCTTCAAACTAGATTATATCAACTACACATACAAAGAGCTACAACTTTTATTTGAAAAGTTTCTCTGGGAAAATCTATTTAAGGGCAGTTATGGGGGAGGGGCTGGGTTAGGTTTTCATCTAATGTGCTATATGAATTTATTAAACAATTCTATCGTCTAAATAATGTTAATTAGAATTGACTTTGTTGTTGAAATTCCAAGTTTTTAAAAAATCGGATAACTGGAAGTGAGTTTACTATACCACTTTACTAAATGATTTTTTCACTTTTTCGCGATTTTCTCAAAAATGGCTCCGACGATTTTCTTCAAACTTACTATATCAACTACACATACAAAGAGCTACAACTTTTATTTGAAACGTTTCTCTGGGAAAATCTATTTAAGGGCACTTTTAGGAGGGGTGGTTTATATTTTTCTCTAAAATGCTCTATCATAGTTGATTATACCATTCTATCATCCAAAGAAAATTAATTAGAAATAAATAGATGGCCAAAATTCCGAGTTTCAAGAAAATTAGTAAACCGGAAGTGCGCTTTTACTGGACAGTTTTTTCAGTTTTCGAGGAATTTCATTAAATTTATCTATTATAATTTTGAGAACTGGAGTAAGAGAAAGTTTTGTGAGTGTTTCACACCAGATTTTTTTATTTATATTAATATTCTATTGCCAGCAGAGTACCACTTACATTGTACTGAAGTGGTGCTTTAGGGAAAGCTTTTTTGTCCCCCACACACCCACACAGAAGATCAGTTTTCCGGGAAAACGTTTCAAATAAAAGTCATAGGTATTTATGTAGGTATACGAAGGTAGTAGTATACGAAGTTTAACAAAAAGAAATCGTTGGAACCGTGTTTGAGTAAATCGCACTTCGATAAATTTTCGTGCCAATTGCGTCTTAAACGGAATACCATGTCGGAGCTTCCTGCGACTTTTCGTTTTTGATAGTTTGTTAACACAAACACACACACTGTGACCATTTGCTAAAAATAATTTTTTTTGCTCATCGGACCGCAAAACATATATTTCTGGTGAAAACTCAATTTAGAAAATTTGAACACTACCTCTTTCTACCAATAAGAGGAAGTTAAAAATGCCAATTTTAAAGTATAATTCTAGTAACTGTAGTAACCAAGAGGGTCGTGTCACTGTTTCACACAAGATTTTTTTCCCTTTCTTTCAGCCTAGATATCCATCGCTGAAGTTTGGTGGCACTTTAAGTTTGAAAGCATCTCTACATATGTCTAAAACACATTTCTACTTTTTTAGTTTGTTCTTTAAAGATTGACCTCGTTGGAAGCTCGTCTTTTTTGACGGAAGAATAAATAATTTGATTTCTAAGCAAACACTTAGGGTCTATATAAATTTTTGGTTAAGTAATGTTCAGTCATTTTTAGATCTTAACCACAAAATTTGAAATTTAACATGAAATTTAAATTTTACTAACCTCATATAATGTTTAAGGTAAAACTCGGAAAATAATCGGCAAAAATGAAATATAATCCAGAAAAGACTTGTTTTAGAATACTTAGAACTAATCGCCCATAACTCAGCACAATTACTAAACTAGAATAACAGAATTACCAATCCAATTACAAAAAAAATATTCAATTAACAATTAAAACAAAAAAAAATTATTTTACATACGATTTCCTGTATAAAGTTCATCGGTCTTAATACTAAACATGAATACTCATTCAATTCATATCCAACTCCATTACATTAAATTATATTATATTTGCTATTTATAAAGTTATTGATTGTATATTATTCGATTGACTTTTCATTAAAAAAAAAAAAAAAAAAAAATGAAAAATCAAAAATCTGCTGTGAAACACTCTCACAACTTTCAGACAGTTTACAAAATTGCAATTGACAAATTTTATAGTTGGTATACCAAATTTAATGAAATTTGTCGGTGTTTATATGGAGGAAATCGCAAAAAAATGAAAAACTGTTCAATAAAAACGCACTTCCGGTTTACTAATCTTCTTGAACCTTGGAATTTTGGCAAGCTATTTATTTATAATTAATTTTGTTTAGTGATACAATTGTGCAATCAACTAAGATACCACTTTACAGGAAAATAACCCCTCCTCCAGACCTCTCAAATGGGTTTACCCGAAGAAATGTTTCAAAAAAAGGTTTTAGCTCTTTGTTTATGTAGTTGATATACAAAGCATAAAGAAAATTATTGGAGGCATTTTCGAAAAAATTGCAAAAAAAATTTAAAAAAAAAACATTCAGTATACACAGTGGTACTTCCGGTTGAATAATTTTGACAGATAACGTGCTGTCGGATCCCATTTTGATAGCTAAACGGAATATCAAGTTTAGACTTCCTGCGATTTTCAATTTTTGAGCTTTGCTGTTCACATACATACACACACACACACACACACACAGTCCACTTTTCTAAAAAACACTTTTTTGGATTCAGGGGGCCTCAAAACGTATTGTCCAACCAAAGAGACTGTGGTTTTGGTTCTGAATCTGTCCTGAAACTAAAGGTACTGAAAGCTACAGGAGAGGTACTATTGTTTACAGGAGAAAACAACAGGAAAAAAAATCTGGTGTGCACACGCACACAACTTTCTCTTACTCCTTTTCTCAAAATTATAATTGACAAAGGTTATAGTTGTGTACCAAATATAATGAAATTCGTCGAAAACTGAAAAAACTGTTCACTAAAAGCGCACTTCCTGCTTACAGATTGTCTTAAAACCTGGAATTTAGGCCATTTATTTATTTCTAATTAATTTTGTTTGGATGATAGAATTGTATAATCAACTATGATACCACTTTAGAGGAATTCTGTAACCCCACCCCTTCCCAAAAGTCCCTTAAATGAATTTTCCCAGAGAAATATTTTAAATAAAAGTTATAGATCTTTGTATGTTTAGTTGATATACCAAGTTTGAAGAAAATCGTCGGAGCCATTTTTGAGAAAATCGCGAAAAAGTGAAAAAATCATTTAGTAAAAGTGGTAAAATAAACGCACTTCCGGTTATCCGATTTTTTTCAAACTCGGAATTTCAATAACATATTAAATTTTAATTAACATTATTTAGATGATAGAATTGTCTAATAAACTGAAATAGCACTTTAGATGAAGCCTAACCCCACCCCTGCCCCATAAGTGCCCTTAAATGAATTTTTCAGAAAAATGTTTCAAATAAAAGTTGTAGCTGTTGGTATGTGTAGTTGATATACCAAGTTTGAAGAAAATCTTGGAGCCATTTTTGAGAAAATCGCAAAACGTAAAAAAAAAACTAGTAAAGTGGTACTTCCGGTTGAGGAATTTTGACAGATGACCCACTGTCGATCCCATGGTGATACCTAAACGGATTATCAAGTTTGAACTTTCTACGATTTTTCGTTTTTGAGCTATGCTGTTCACACAACACACACACACACACACACACACACACACACACAACACACACATTTGCTAAAAACCACTTTTTTGGACTCAGGGGACCTCAAAACGGACCAGGAGTAAGAGAAAGTAATAAGGTAATAAATACTTAAGGTAAGGTTTTGTAATTTCTGAACAAAAAAAAAATGTGATGTGAAACACTCACACGACTTTCTCTTACTGCGAAATGGCAAATTTTCTTCACACTTACAGTTCTTATTAGTGTTTAAAACGGTCAGCATTTTTATGGAGAAAATCACAAAAAACTGACAAACCTATTCAGTAAAGTTGCTCTTCCGGTCAACCGATTTTCTTCAAACTGGGGAATTTTGGCAACTTATATTTATTGCTCATAAGTTTTACACTTGTATCAAGGTAATATCAATAATGAATTACCTCATTATTTCGCTTCTCGAGTCTCTGACAATGCATATAATTCTAATTGATATTATTTAGTTGACAGAATTGTATAGCACATTGCTGAACTAAAATAGCACTCTTAATGAAACAGTAACCTCACCATCCTCCCCCTCCCCCTTCCCTCAAAGTGCCCTTAAATTAATTTTTCCGGAGATTTGTTTCAAATAAAAGTTGAAGCTCTGTATGATGAAAGCAAGAGTGAACTAAGCTTCACTTTACATTTGGTGGAATGTTTGCATTTTGTTTTGTAGAAAGTTTAATTCCACACAAAAATGTTACAATTACACATAAGTTTAAATACGTTTATTCACTAAAAATGTTAAATATTCACATAACTTTCAAACAAAGTTTAAATAATAGTTCTGTTTAATTTAACGTTTAAATTTCGTTTACAACCATAAATATACAAAGAACTTTCACATATACTTGAAAAAAACAGCAGTTAATTTTTCATAAATTAAGTTCTCCAGTTTTAATAATAGAGCGCTGCACTTGTCGCAAAATCCGTTCCCTTTGGCTAGTAAAGTGCTCCACTTTTAGCAGAATACCAGCCAAGCTGTTTATATGTGTAGTTGATAGAAAATCGTTGGATCCGTTTTCAGAAAGTCAGGAGAAAACAACTAATATCTGAAATCGGGATAGCCAATTCTGATGCAACATGTGTAATTTGAAATGCGATTTATTTACAGAACTTAAAGCATATATCGACATTAATATTAACCCGTTGACTTCTATGTCTGTCCCTGGCGACCGATGCTTGGCTGTGCGTTGAAAAGTGATGATTATTTTCAAATCTTGCCTTACTTGCGGCAGTCATATCTGAATAATTCGTACAAATAGAAATGTGATAACACTTGCTTTAGAAACCCAATAGAATATCCTTTCAATTAATATTTTTATCAGCTTAAGGTCTCTGCAGACCGATACCGCACTGGAATGTAAATTATGAACCGTATGCGGCACCGGTCTCCGGAACCTATACATTAATATATCTCAACATGTTCAATTTTGCACTGCCCTGTTCTACATTTGTTTGTTTCTTATTTCTTACGCATTAGTCTTCAATAAATTGTTATAGAGTTCGGGACAGATAATCAGTTTTATTTTTTTTATTTGTGTTTTTACTGTAAACTTAAAATATGTCTAGTGTGGTAAAATATTAGTGCAAATGGCCTTGGATGAAAATGAAAGAAATAAAGCGGAACAAAATTATTTAAATAGAAATACCGTGAATACAATTGTGGACGAAGGTGCAAGTGATATGGATGATTTTTCAAGTGACGATTCTGTTTTTGATAGAACTTATGAGCCATCCACAACAGATACCGACGAAGACTGTATTGTAAGCACAAATATTACAGACGACAGTGCTAACAATGTGGAAGAAATGACATCACGTGATAATATGGATTGTTTTTAACTGATCAATTGTTGAATCTCATCCTAGAAAATACAAATTCTTTTGCGAGCCAGTTTCTAAATAGTAATAGTTTCGCTCAATCAAGACTGCATAGTTGATACTAATGCTGATGAAATTAAAAAAATGTTTGGTATACTACTTTTAATGGGTTTAAATCTGGTTCCTTCCATTCATATATACTGGTCGAAAGACCAAATGTTTAAAAACGAATTTATAGCACAAAACATGAGTCGAGATAGATTCTTATTACTTTTACGTTGTCTACACTTTTTTAATAATTAAGATCCTAATATAGACTTGAGAGACCGGTTATACAAAGTGAAATAGGTAATGGAAATTGTGAACAACAATTTTAAGAAAGTTTTAACTCCCGGAAAGGTTCTTGTTATTAATGAGTCTATGGTACCGTTCAGAGGGCGTTTAAGATTTCGCCAATACATTCCAAATAAATCTCATAAATACCGTGAATACAATTGTGGACGAAACTGCAAGTGATATAGAAGATTTTTCAAGTGACGATTCTGTTTTTGATAAAACTTATGAGCCATCCACAACAGATACGGACGAAGATTGTACTGTAAGCACAAATATTACAGACGACAGTGCTAACAGTTTGGAAAAAATGTCACATATATTCACAAAGAAAATCGTTGGATCCGTTTTCAGAAAGTCACAAAAAGCTGGAAAAAAACATTCAGCACAATGGCACTTCCGATTGGTCGATTTTGCCCGAAATTTTCTTGTCTGATGGGGTGGTAGTACCTAAATGGAATATCAAGTTTGAGCTTCCTGCAACTTTTCGTTTTCGAGATATTCTTTTCACACACAAACATACAGACCATTCTCTAAAAACCACTTTTTTGGACTCAGGGACCTCAAAACGTGTATTTCCGGTAAAATCTCAATTTCGTAATACTTTCTTCTACTTATTATTAGTATATGAAAGTAAAAATATATTTCAGTACCTTTGGAAACCCAACTCCACTAGCGTCACATTAAGCGTGTTTTGTCTAAAATCTACAATTATCCCTTGCCTATAATCCCCCCCCCCCCATCGGCCATCCATTTATCATATTAATTTTGTAGGAATATACTAATGACCTAATTCTGTATTAAACTCTTGTGATTCAGATGATCGGTATTCATTTCATTTTGCATGTATTTATATTAAAAATGAGTGATAAGTCTTATTCAAAATGAGTGTTACGTAAATCACATATATTCACAATTAAAAAATATAACCGAGATTGCTTACTGCTAAACATAATATACAAGCCACGATGAGCTTGATATTCGTTGTTGAGTGATGGAGTTTTTGTGTTTTAAACTTGAACATTTCATTTCTTATTTGAAGATATTAAAATAACTGCTAGCGAAAAATATAGCTAATAGGTTCATTATCTGGTTCATTGGCAACTAAACTTCCTGGTTTTCATTCAGCCCACACATCGTTAATATCCAGAGTTCAAATAAAGTTACAAAATTAAAATTCTGAAATAGCTTTAAAAAGAAAGAACTTGAAATCGTCCAACATAAACAAAACTTCCTACAACTGTATCTTTATGCATAGCAGCACCGTTTTAAAATAATATTTCTTGTTTGTTTTCCTTATTTAGATTTGGCTCAGGATAAATAAGATCGAGTACGAAGAGTTTCTGGAATACAGATGATGGAAGGTGGATGGTAGTATCGAAGTTGTAACTTTTGATGAAGAGCAACAATATCATCCGCCCTAATCAACGCATTCATCATCATTTCCTGAGGTAATTTGTTACTAGAAAGAAATGATTCTTCGCATTTAACTTAAACTTCATATCCTGATTAATTTATTGGCATTTCAGAGAGCTTTACTTCATTTGTTCATATAGGGTTTAAGACCTTGTATTCCCGTAAGTGAAAAGCAGGGATCACTTAATACTACGAAGTCTGCTGATAATTCCAACTTAGAATCTGATGGAGAATTATTACATAACAATTTCTATAAAGGTGGTTTGTACAAATTTTGTTTCAGATGTAAGCAGACCAACAAAAGTCCCTAGTTCAGATATTACAAAGGAAATGTATGTTTTTCCAAGTAACAAATTTACTCTCTTCACCTTATTTACTTACTATTATTTATTTACTTTACTTATTATTATTTTTTCTTGGCATAGGTTTTCACCATACAGCCAGCGCTGGAGATGCAGGACGTCTCACGACAACTTTACAGTCTCCATAATGTCAACATTCAGTATAATTTAGATCAAGACTTCATTAAATGATATCTATTTGTATTATTTAAATTAAAACAGACAAAATTAAATTTGTAAATTTGTTTTATTATCATCTGAAAAAATTACTGAATTTCAAGTACTATTTGGATATTTTCCGTAGCCTGTCCGCCTTTGTTATGCTTATGAAAGAAATTTTTCCTTACAGTTTGGTTAGAATATGTTAGTAGTTTAATCAACAATTTTTGCTATACATACCCTGGTCGAAATTATAATCAAAGTATTGGTTCTTCTCATAGGACATTATATTTTCCCAAATTGTAAGAATTAATACCGAACAAATTATGGTAAAGCAGTAATACAATATCTTCACTCTAAATTTCTAAGAGGATGACTATTTCAAACAAATGTAGTTGTCAATGTTGATAATAATATATGCTGATTGTCATAATTGAAAAATCAATTATTATACTATTGATGCTAAATACTTGAACTGCTTCTGGTTTATCATTTTGGCGGGATATTGCAGAGGGCAGAGAATGGAATACAAATATGCTAGGGAAAAACAAATGGCATCGAAAATTTAATTGTTCCAAAAGAAAAGGAAAGGGCAGATTATTGTTAATCTTGACTGATTTATGAAATAGCCAAATAACTGAAATCGGGATAGCCAATTCTGATGCAACATGTGTAATTTGAAATGCGATTTATTTACAGAACTTAAAGCATATACCGAGTTAATATTGATATATTAACATGTCTGTCTCTGGCGACCGATGCTTGGCTGTGCGTTGAAAAGTGATGATTTCAAATCTTGCCATACTTGCGGCAGTCATATCTGAATAATTCGTACAAATAAAAATGTGATAACACTTGCTTTAGAAACCCAATAAAATATGCTTTCAATTAATATTTTTATCAGCTTAAGATCTCTGCAGACCGATACCGCACTGGAATGTAAATTATAACCATATGCGGCATCGGTCTCCGGAACCTATACATTAATATCATATCTCAACATGTTCAATTTTGCACTGCCCTGTTCTGCATTTGTTTGTTTCTTATTTCTTACGCATTAGTCTTCTATAAATTGTTATAGAGTTCGGGACAGTGTAATCATTTTTACTTTTTTTATTAGTGTTTTTACTTTAAACTTAAAATATGTCTAGTCGTGGTAAAATATTAGTGTGCAAATGGCCTTGGATGAAAATGAAATAAATAAAGCGGAACAAAATGATTTAAATAGAAATACCGTGAATACAATTGTGGACGAAGGTGCAAGTGATATAGAAGATTTTTCAAGTAACGATTCTGTTTTTGATAGAACTTATGAGCCATCCACAACAGATACCGACGAAGACTGTATTGTAAGCACAAATATAACAGACGACAGTGCTAACAGTATGGAAGAAATGACATCACGCGATAAAGACTGCAATGAAATAGAGACACACAATGAAAATTCATCATGGCACGATATCGTTCCTGTACTTATAATTGTGTCAGGTGTCCTGATGTTTCATAACTAAAGGTTGATGTTTAATCGTTGAAGAATCCAAGTGAGATATATGGATTGTTTTTAACTGATCAATTGTTGAATCTCATCCTAGAAAATACAAATTCTTTTGCGAGCCAGTTTCTAAATAGTAATAGTTTCGCTAAATCAAGACTGCATAGTTGATACTAATGCTGATGAAATTAAAAAAATTTTTGGTATAATACTTTTAATGGGTTTAAATCAGGTTCCTTCCATTCATATGTACTGGTCGAAAGACCAAATGTTTAAAAACGAATTTATAGTACAAAATATGAGTCGAGATAGATTCTTATTACTTTTACGTTGTCTACACTTTTTTAATAATTAAGATCCTAATATAGACTTGAGAGACCGGTTATACAAAGTGAAATAGGCAATGGAAATTGTGAACAACAATTTGATGAAAGTTTTAACTCCCGGAAAGGTTCTTGTTATTGATGAGTCTATGGTACCGTTCAGAGGGCGTTTAAGATTTCGCCAATACATTCCAAATAAATCTCATAAATATGGAATAAAAATATACAAATTATGCACGGTGGATGGGATACTTCCACAAGGTCCTGGTATATACCGGTAAAAATGAAAGAATGATTGGGCAGTCACACTCTGAAGCGGTAGTTCATGAACTTAATGCATTAGCTACAAAGGAAGGGCATTTTCTTTTTGCAGACAATTTTTATTCTAGTCTCCCCTAGCAAAACATTTCTTCGATAATAAAATCTTTACTGTGGAACTTTACGTTCCAATAGGAAAGGAATACCTAAATGCTTATCCACTAAAATAAAGAAAGGAGTGGATCAAGGCAACAAAATGGATTCTTAAAAATTATTAGATGGATGGACAAAAAGCCAGTCTTAATGTTAACAACTGACCCATCACATGACTCCGTTCAATGTGATACAGGAAGATATACGAGAAAAGCTGTAGAGAAACCAAGTTGTGTTATAGAATATTATAACAAAGCCAAGAAAGGGGTAGACTTCAGCGACCAAATGTCATTATACCATTCTGCCCTGCGAATAGGGTCAAAATGGTATCGAAAATTAATGTTTGAAATATTATTTGGAACCGCTGTTGTTAATTCATGGATAATATTTAACAAAATATCTGATACGAAAATTTCAGTTACTGAGTTCAGGAAGAGATTGAATTAGGCAGAATTAGTAGAAAATTCTGTGAATTCAACTGAAGTTTCTGCCCCAAAAGAGCCTTACACACTTTTTTTCAAACCAGGTAGGAAGAAGAAGAAAATGGGCCAAGGATGCTACGATGTACTGAGGAAAACTTTAAACAGTCAACAATAAAGACAATAAACAGCTAACAATAAAGTAACAAAAGTTACAAGTTACTGCGTAAATTGTAAAGGAAAGCCTGGATTATGTCTGACTTGTTTTAATAAATTACATAAATTTCAATTTGGTTTGATTCCATTTTTATTATTATTTCATTTAAAAATTTTTTTCTTGGCATATTAAATTATTATTATTTTTTTTTATTAAAAAAAAAAGTCTTATTTTTAATTTTCCCAATGTATTTACTTCGATAACTAGTGCGGTTAGGAATCCGGAGACTGATGCGAGCTTTAAGTTAGATGTGATGGAAGGTTAGGAATGCAAAGGGGAAGAAATATTAGGTTTTTAACTGGTTTCCATTGTGACAAGTAAGGTCGAATCATTTAGTGACTGAAGATCCCCGGAGATCTGAGCCGCACGAAGAAAAGTGTTTCACACATCGAGGCCCGTATAGCATATAACGTTAACTACACACGAGTCAACATGTTAAACGGAATTTTGATTAGGTTTCTACTAGTGACTATGTTCTGCAACATAACACATACGTCCCATAATGAGTAAAAACAGTCATCTCTTATTTATTTATTTTATTATATTGTTGGATAGATTAAAATAATAAAAGAAACGGGCGCCAATGACCATGCGCCAAAAAAAAAAATCATATTGGCAGTGTATTGTATTTAACATGTACATATTATATAAAATACATATCGATATATATATTATACACTAGACATTTATTTACAAGGCATTATTTTAAGGTACTATTAAAATATTTACAAAACAAAATCCATTCAATGTCTACTGCATAAAATTTTCATTAATTCATTGTCAACAATATTCTCCAATCAGTAATTTCTAAAGTATCAATAATTTATCTTTTGTCACGACCATGTAATTTTTTTTTTCCCCCGATCTGCAATACTAGCTCCTTTATAGGTTCCAATATAGATTTCAAAGACAATCATTTCAATAAATAAGGAGAAAACAAAAATGAATAAATTTTTCCAATTTATATAAAAACAAAACAAATTAAAAAAAAAAGTTAATTTTCTTTTTAATCATTAACAGTCGGCGACAAAAAAAATTTTAGTTTTTTTTTTTAATATAATAGATTGGAGCATTATTTCGACTTCTTCGATCCACCAAATCCTGAAAATCCCATTATTGATGCTAATTCTGTTGTACCTTTACGAGGTTCTTCATCGGCTTCTTCTAATTTCCTTTTCTTTTCTTTTTTCTTTTCTCTTCTATATTCCTTCAGTTTGTCTTCCTGCAATAGAGATAATTTTTTTACTTAAATGAAAGGATTACAAGTTAATGGTTCGTATAATAGTGTAATAATGTAGTGAAGTAGTAATGAAGAAACCAATTCTGGCCTTTTTCACTTGGAAATTTGTCAGAAGAAATGAATCAAACAAATCGCTTTGTTAAGAATGCAATTGTAGACGACCCGCAGGAAAATGATTATGTATCCAAGTTCAGTAAATGTTAAATCCAAACAAGAAAAACGCAAAAAGGGCCAGGCAAGGAAATAATCAGCAAGAGAATACCAAACATTTTAGAACAGGTTATGGCAGATGAATTAAATATGAAAACTGTAAATAACAATCTAAAATTGTTTAAAAAAAAATCTGGTATAAAACACTCAAACGACTTTCTCTTACCAGACCATTCGCTTAAGATAGGAGTGTTCCAAAGGCTCAAGTCCACTCTGTGACACAAGACAACGAATGGACAGGGAGCACATGCTCTCATGCACTGCCCTACGATTACATGTTGATGAGCCTAAAAGAGGTTTAGTTGGGAAAAATTTAGAGGTTTAGCCAAAGATCTAAATTGGATTCGTTTCCTAATTAAAGGGTGGCATAAGAAAAAAAAAATAACTTCCTCTTTCCATAATTAATACAGTTTAATCAATAAATATTCTTATTTTTATAATTGCAAAGGTTACAATGTTTTGTTTGGCTGGCCATAAAAATGATCGTGGGGATTATACGGAATATACCAGAGCGGCCCTATGTAGAGAGCTCTGTCAAAACCAAGAAAATTTGTGCAAATTTAAACTAACTAACATAAAATCAGTTTTTTCAGAAAAATGATTCAAATTTCAAAAATAAACATTCCAAGTTAAAGAAAATAGTTATAACCTAATTATAACATTTGAGTTCAAAAAAATGTATTTGATACATAATTGTACTAACAGGAGTAACCGAAAGTGTGTGAGTGTTTCACACCGGTTTTTTCCTTTCTAAATTACCTCGGCCAAAAAAAAAAATTCTCTCTTGTTAAATTTGCTACATATTTAGCATCAGAAACTTGCCAAAGTATGATCGAATGTAAATTTGACAGAAGGCACTAAGTAAAGTGTCATACATTTTGTGATCATGTAAAGAACTAGGCCTGCTTTATGGCAGAAACTTACAAAAAAGCTCGTAATTATGAAAGAGAATGGACAATCATGGCGGACATTCCTGTAGAGTCCCCTCCCAACGACACCCTTCATATAGTCATAAATGCTATGGTTAGTCTCCCGATTAATTATACATTGAAATTTATCCAGTTTCTTATATTTGTTTTTCTTACATTCTTCCAATTTTTTCCTTTTTGCAAGCTTTATTTCGATTCAATTACTATTACCATGTTTATAATCTTTTTTTTTAAACAACATTCTTATCACATAAACCACTTGAAAAAATAATGTGTTATTGGAATAGGAAAAATGCGAGTAGACTGTGAGGGAAGGGTGCAAGTTGGGAGGGCTAAACATTTTTCTTTCTATCTGTGTCACTAAAGATTATTATTTGAAACTATCTGACGATAGTCAAACACCGACATCCGACGATATTTATTCTGGGAATTTAATTTATTTAAGCTTCTCAGTTCGAAACTATTGTCGCATCTCTCAGTTGCCTTCAACTACGTTGCACATAATAACTGGATCAGATCAAGAAAAAAAAACAGCAAATAAGCAAATTACCTCTTCCTGAATTTCCTTCATCCTTTGTTCTAAATCATAATCTCTTTTTTTCTCTTCCAACCTCTTTTTATTCATTTCAAATCTCCTTTTTACTTGATCCAAAGAAGAACGTTCGACCCTCATAGACATACCAAGATTTCGTTGATGTTTTTTGCCATTAATATGATCCAAAAAGTTAATAGAATCCTTTACTATACAGTCACAGACATTACAGTAGTATCTGAAAGTATTTTTAACGTTTAAACAAAATTAAGGATTTAAGTAATTAATAATAAAACAATTAAGAATATAATTACAAAACTTCGAGATTTTTACATAATAATTTTGTTTTACATACCCTCCGGTTTGTGAACTAGGTGTATTCTTTGTTATAACAACACTTTTTCCCAATTTTGAATCCAAATCAACTTTGTAATCCCTTTGTCTTAGGTAGTCCCTTTTGATGGCTGGAAGTTTCTGTCCAGCTCTTTCTTGAGCTTCCAGTTCCTGTTGCAACCTTTCGGTTGCCATTCGTTCGTATTCTTCTGCATCCCATTTTCTTCTGTGATCACTTACTTTCTGCGAAATAGTGACAACAAAGATAAAGAGTGGTAACCAAAAAACGACTTTCTTAACGATAAGGTTAGAAAAAAGAATGCATTTACTACTGCTATATAATTTACAAGCTTTTTACAAATTTTTGTGCATAGTTAAATTATAATGATGTACTTACACTTGTTGAAGACATTTTAACGACACACCTTCAAGTTTACAGTTGTCGAAAACACATCTAATCAAGCCAAACAACAGTAACCCCACCACAACCTCACTTTTGTAATCCACTGCCATTTAAAACGTGTTTGTTTATCATTAACAAAATAATGTTTTGAGTGTTACTTATTTTTACTGTTTTCAACTTGAAGTAACATTATATTTGAATAATAACAAAACAGTATAACTTATTCTTGTAAAACGTCAAGCCTAGTATGTTTTTGTCGTACACCTTGAATGTGGTTATCTTAGTAGGGCATAGTTTTAACATGAGATTTGTTTATTTTTTGAAAAAGTATAGTTCAGTTTCCAACAATCTTTTTTAAAAAAAAGGAAGCGGTGAATTAAAGATTGACTTTGTTATGGATTTCTTACAAAGTTTTTTTACCTGAAAAGGTAACTAAATAAAAGTAAGCAATCAATCTTTTTCAAAATTTTGTATATTTAACATCAGTTTTTTTAAAATGAGTGATACTGCTGGATCAAGTGCTGATAAAATGAAAACTGAACAAAGCACAAAATCTGAATCATCAATTCCAAGCAATCTTCAACGAATACAACAAAAGAAAGCTCAGGTAAGAAGCAGATAGTTTTCTGTTATTTGTAGATTTTTAGACTCTCTACTTTAAATTTTCTTAAAAAACATAAGAAACCATAAAGCCAAATTTAATTAAATATTTACTTATTCAAATTCTTGTCTAAATTTAACCTAACTCCACTATCACTTAAAACTATATTATCTATAGGTTTGCGGATGGTCTAGAGACAGGAAACTTTCAAAGTTAGCAATTTATTCATCATGTCAAGAATGTAATTGCAACGGATGGAAAGCCCCTACACAAAAAGTTACCTCAACACTTGCTACTGCCTCAGATCCTTGTCATAATTGTACCCATTTACTCTGTAAGTTGTACCCATTTACATACTTCATAGGCTTTTCAGTTTTTCTAGCATATATCTGTTCCGTTATAAAGTTTTTATAATATCCACTTTTATTTGGCCTTTCCAGCTCAGCATACTTCCCACTTGAGTGTACTTCCTGAGGAAGAAATCAATCGACTGCTTGGAATGGTTGTGGACGTTGAAAATATCTTTATGAGTATGCACAGAGAAAGTGATTCTGATAATAAAAGTGTATATTACTATTTGTTTAAGGTGTGTATGCTGTTCTGTAAATATTTACAAATAATTGAGGTGTTGGTGTAAGTTACATGTAAATAATCCTTTGTCTGATTCTAAATCTTCTATTTAACAGTTATTACGAAGATGTATAGTAGAAATGAGGAAACCATCAATTGAAGGTCCTCTTGGACAGCCTCCTTTCGAATTGCCCAGCATTGCTAAAGGTGTTATGAACTTTGTACTTTATAAGTTCAGTCATCTAACTCAGAAGGTAAGATTATTATATTTTTATAAAGAAATCATACTTTAGTTATGAATACTGTAAACACTATTGATAAAGACTTACTGTTGTACTCAATTTCTTTAGAGTATATAATTCTAAATTTCGTATATAACTCTCAATTTCTTGAGAGAATTTAGAGTTATTCTGATATTTTGACATAGAAGCCATTGTGTTGATGTCGCAGAATTTTAGGTCTTGTTTTTATTGATTTTATCAATTTTATTATCGTTTAAAATGAGTAATTGTTGATTGCTAGTGACTGGATCACATGAAGATTGATCGATGTTAGAGAAACATCTTTCTCTGGCGAGTATCGAAATATGGAATACTTGATGATTCACCAAAATGTATGCGAATTCGGAAATTTTTCAGTGATATTGTCTGGTAATTATTTTAATTTCTGTTTTCACCTTTAGGATTGGCAAGCCATGTATGATTTAGCAAAAATGTTTCTACATTCTCTGAATCATTGGACTTTTGAGACACCATCAGCACGTCTTCAAACAGCATCTGAAGAAGAAGCCTCAGCATATAAAGTCAACTATACTAGGTACGCTTTAATAATTATTTTCAGTTTCTCTTTTTCTTTGAATGTTCCACTCGTTTAATTTAATTAATTTCTCATTTACCTTTCCTTTCCTTAGATGGCTTGTATTCTGTCATGTACCTGCATTTTGTGATTCTTTACGACATTACGAGACTACTACCGTCTTTGGTAAAACTATGTTGAGAGCCGTATTTAAATCTGTGAAGAAACAGTTGGTAGACAAGTGTCATATGGAAAAAGATAGAATGCCAGCTGATAAAAGAACACTCGTATTGACACATTTT
Organism: Triatoma infestans; assembly: GCA_011037195.1. NCBI lineage: Eukaryota > Metazoa > Arthropoda > Insecta > Hemiptera > Reduviidae > Triatoma > Triatoma infestans. The sequence goes on from JAAEAF010000056.1 coordinate 506,190, forward strand.
CCAAGGTTAGTAAATGCATCTATAAATAAAAATAAAATGAAGATTAGAAGATAAAGACAGGTAAATGTTTTGAGAGAATGGCTATAAATCGTTGCGCCCTAAAATATCCATTTGCTGACCCCCGTTGTTTGTTTGTGCATGTAGTCTGAAATATTTTATAAAGTTACAGTGTGCAAATGGAACTGAGTATGTGTGTGCGTAGTGATGCGCTAGTTTGCTTTTTGTATGGCCTATTTGTATGGTCAAATCAAATAGTTGCACTCATAACAACTTCTACGTCTAGTACGTAATGAGTGTAAATGATTCATGTTATATTTTGTCGTTAGGCTGGTAATTTATTATAATCTGGAATTCTGGTCTAAATATTCTTTTTTTGTTTTTTTGATTTGTTGAACAATTATGTGTGGATCATTGATAGGATTCGAATATTGGCCATTTTCGCGAAGAATGACTCTTTGCTTCATGCATCATGCAATATGTTAAGGGTAAGTTTGTTATTGTCATTGCTAATTAGACAGTTTCACTGAAAAGGAACCGCAAGAATCAAAATGCCCATAATTCACAGTCCTTTTCTGTCTTCAAAAGAGATACATGCTTGCGGACTAAACTGGATTCGATTAAAGAGAGAGAAAACACTAGAAGATGGGAAACTTGGAAAGTTCGTTTAGTTTTTTGGGAATGATATTCTCATTTCTCTAAAAGACTTGAAATCTGAATCTGAAGTTTCAAGTCTCTCTCATAGCATTCCTCAAACAAATGTCGTGATAGCTTCACCACAACCAAATCAGACTGCGATTGGGTAAAGCCCCATTTAAAAAGAAAAAAAGTTGTGTAGAGTAGCAGTGAAACATGACAATGCTGTCAACAAAACATTATCAACAATCTCCTTGAACTGGACGAAATAATGAGCACAAGATCTCCACCCTTTCCGGGGTTGCTCTATATTCTCAGAGCTTATGGTTCCATAGTGAATTTGTAGTTTCATATTGTGCTTTAACAAAAGTTTTGTGATTTTCTTTGATACTTCTGTTTCTTTTCTCTATTTCCTCGGGTTTCTTTATACGGAGAGGCTTTTAGCCTTGTAAACAGGGCGGTTATTAGCCTGTCCTTGTAACTTTTTTGTTTTAAAGTTGGCCAAAAATGATTTTCTTCCATTCATTGGCTATTTTCTGGAAATTAGGCTACGAGTGAGTTCTGAATGCTTTTCAAAATACGGTTAACTTTCAAATTTTCTTCCCGACGGCGATTCGATCACAGCGATCAAACCTTTCTTCTGTGTAGGATAGTAAATTCTCATTCATTTGCATGTTCCCTAATAACAAAGGTGTCATCAACATACCTATATCAATATGAAGCCCTATTGTCTTTGTCTTCAATCTTCTTCATGCACAAATAACTGCTAACGGACATAGCAGGTCATTTTCCGTTTATAGAATTTTCCGTTTGCTTAATTGTAACAGTATTGTGAGTTTTACCAAGATCCAAGAGTTTGTCCATTTTGTCAAACATATTCCAACAGAATCTAAAAAAAAGGCTTTGAAAAGTATGCATTTGTACAACACTCATCTAAAACTTAATCAATATACTTTGAGACTGTGAGGAAATTCGACTGTTGCGGCTTATCCGAAGATCGATCATTGCTTTCCTTCGGCCTGGAAGGAATGCACCTTTTCACTTAGTGGCCTCTGGCCAGTCTGCCGCCCTCTTTATTACACTTGATCTCATAATAATTACAGATCCATTGCAATAAAATTTCCAATCCTGCCGAAATTAAAGCGTTTACCGATTATGTCATGATTATTATTATTATTCAAAGGAGGGGAAGGCTAAAACTCTACGCCTCCATGGGCCCATATAGCTGCCCCAAAAGAATAACAACAACGGGGTCTGGAAAAAAATCCTGGCCCTGGTTTCACCGACCTTAGTTTTATCAAAATCCGAACAAATCGGACCATAACCTTGAAAGGACATAACCTAAGCTCTTCCGATATCGTATTCCGGCCAAAGGTCCTGAACTTAATCTCCTCACCGCCCAAACATTTCGTCATGAGATGTATGGGTGTTTCCTCCTCCGTCTCACATACCCTATAAAGGGATGAGCCCCATTGTATAGAGATGTCTCCTTAAACTACAATGCTCAGTGAGGAAACCAACCAGATGCCTGAGGGAGGTCCGACACGTCATGATTGCTTTATTATTCACCCTTTCGTACCTTTCATGTCTTGTAAGTCCATAAAATGTTTTTTTATTTGCCGTTTGTATAATTATAAGAAGGTGCATGTGACAATGTAAGCATTCACTGTATTTTCTGGTAGTTGGGCTATGAAAATCATGAATTCATTATGCTTTTCGAATGACGGAAACATTCAGCCATCCCCATAAAGAGAACTGAACTTTGGTACTTATTCCGGGATCTTGGCATTCCTCGCGGTCTCTAGCTCTTCATCATACACTCTCACATATCCTACACTTTACTGCCGGCTATATTCTCTTTACAGACATTGGAATCCACGGATCGTAGATCGCACTTGATTGTATTTACAGCCGCTTCTTTAAATATCTAAGGCCTAACATTCACCCTTAGTTGAAACTAGGTATCATTTGATAAAATATTAATCTATTTTTATTATGAATAGGTTTTTAAATCTGATTGAAGAGGAAATATATGGTGTTAATTCACCCATATGGGATCCTGAATTTAAACATTTACCACCTGCACATTTGCAAGCTACCTTAGAAAGTTAGTTAATTTTTTGGTATATCATTTTAAGGATGATTGCTTTATGGGGTTACTATGCGTAAAAGATATGAATCATATGTATTTCTTTCTATGTGGCTTCAGGAAGGAAAGCTGCTGAACAAGCGGCTGCAGCTGCGGCCGCGGCAGCAGCAGCAGCAGCTGCTGCGACAACTGCAACTTCCTCATCTGGTAAAACACCTGTTTCACCGAAATCAGGTAAGAACTTTGCATCTCCTACTAATAATACTCTGACTGGTAGTTTTGCAAGTTCTAATCCTGCTAGTTTAGGTGCTACGAACAATATATCAAATGTTACTGTGAAAATTAAATCCGAAAAACCTGATTCACCAGCTCCTACCTTAATGCCGGCCGCATCACCTGGTATAGGTATAAAAAGGCCTGCCAGTGATAGGTAAGTTATTTCAATTTATAATGCAATTAGTTCTTTTCTTCTTCTTTTTTTAAATTTTTTTGTAACGAATACACTTTTTTATCATATGCCTAATTAATTTTATTATCTTAATATCTCAATAGCCCGGACAATAAAAAAGCGGAATCCCCACGTAGTGGTTTTGGAGTATCTGATGTGAAAAGAAGAAAAATTGGACTGACAGCTGAAGATCTTGATGATGTGCCAGAAGCTGTAGTTAAACAAATTGTTCGTGACATTAACGATGATAGCCCTGGAGGACCAAATGTTAGTCTACATTAATGTTAATTTATTAAACACAATTTTGGATTATTATTATTATTAAGGTTTTATGAGCGACGCGCTGCAGCCAAAGGTAAGAGGGTGTAAACATTAGCAAACCCCCATGGGTTTGCCCGAGTAATCTGCTGTTTTTACCACTTATGGACAAATTTGACAAGCTAAGAGGTTTCCATTTAATGTTAGAGACGGGGAGGGCAATACCCGGAGGTTCCAGTTACGCACATATTTAGAACAAGTATAATTCCTGCTATCCGGCCCTAAAGTTACTTAACAAACAACTTCCGCTCACTTCACATAAATAAAGGGCTTGAAATTTGGAACGATGAAGTAATGACATGGACAAACAAACTATGGCCATTGCAAGCAATTCATTTAATATTTTAAACCCGCAATCCAGTTCTTTCTTTTAGTCTAAATTGATATGGTTCGGCCACGTGATAAGAATGCCAAAAGTAGAATGTCAAAGACTGTAATGCAATGGAGCCCGCCAGGTGCCCGGAAAAGAGGCAGGCCTAGGAACAACTGGCAAAATGGCATCGGAGAGATCATGGCTGGACGAGGGCTGTGCGAGCAAGACGCGCTGGATAGGCTGAAATGGAGAACCAGTATTGACTGTATATATTTAAAACTATAATTCCTGCAGTACACTCTACTTTTTTGATATATGTGTGGAGACCGGATGTGGTTATTGTATAGATTATTTTTAGCGTTAATTTTTATTTATTTTTAATAAGTGACGGTTTTTTTTAGTTTTAATTTTTTTAATAGATTTTAATAATCATTACTTTTGTATTTATTTGTTTATTTTTTTAATGTAAGACTGTAAGTCTGATTTTGAAAATCGGGTATATGACATAGTGCATATAGGTTTTGGTAGATCTACATAAGATATTTACAGTAACAGTATTAGGATAATTGGCCTGAAGGAACCTCAAGTTTGAGGAAAAATCCTTAAAAAAAAGTAATCCAGTTCTACATATGCAATGAGACAGCTGGGTCTTGCCTTGCCTCAATCTGCGTTTTATAATTATTTCCCTTGTTCCAGGGAGCATTACTTCATGTACTTTATAGTAAATACAGGGCAGAAAGGAAGGGAAAAATAAAATGATTTGAATATTTCTCCAAGTTTTGGGGCCATTAGTTACTAGCAATCATAAATTACATAGCTTGACGAGAACGCAGTTTCCGTACATCTGGTATAATTAACCCAAACCCAAGAGCTACATTTAACTACAAATGCAACTCTTTTGAGGAGTGTTTGGCTGTTTTGACTGGTATGCCCTCCCTGTAGTTACAACAAGGTTTCTGAAACAAAAAAAAATAAAAATTAACGTTTTATTTGAATTTTGGGTAAAATAACAATTAGTTACATAAGCAGATTTCAAAAGAGCAAATATATTTTCCAGAGTGTGTTTAAAGAATGCATCCCTCCAGATATCGTAGCCAAAGGAGAGGAAGAATCAGGTCTGATCAGAGTTGCCCTTGTGTACAATTGTTTAGATAGACAGGTGGACAGGCAGTTTATTCCTTGGTTGATCGGTCTACAAGGCGTTTTCTCACACCAGCTACCTAGAATGCCACTTGGATATATTTCTCGACTTGTTTTTGATCCGTAAGTATTTTAAAATAGTTAACTATTTCGATGTATTAGTTATTCCTGGAGTATCCAACATTTTTGCTTTAGGTTGTCACATAAAAAACGGTAAACCATACCAAATAGAGAACTTTTACAAGAAACATTTTTCCGATAAAAGTAATATTAAGCACTGTGACTAAAGGCTGTTCTGTAAAGTGTAATTTCTATGTATAGTACGGTTCCTTCATACAAATCCTATTAAGAATAGTTAAATATTTTCCAAAACTTCCAAGTCAAACTGAAGTCCCTAAATGTAAAGTATTTCTCAGTTTTCCTAATTTTCTCGTAAACAGCTCTATCAATTTTCTTTGAGCTTGATATCCAGCTTCACGTATAAAGGATCTACAAGTTATATTGGACACTTTTTTCGGGAAAATTTAATAAAGCAGTTTCTGAGAGGAGCATCACTTAACCATGTCGGTGCTGTTGTTGGGGCCAACTAAATTTTTTTATTAAAGATTCCAGCTTTTAAAGAAATTTTTCAATTAAAACAGTAAGAATTGCAATAGAAATATGTTGTGTGAATCTTTCACCGAGTTGTTACTTAGTGATCACATTGAAAGGCAAATCTAGTAATATTTTTGTGATGTATTTCCTTAAAATTAATTATATATTACTTAAATGCATATTTATGATATGTTTTTCCTTAAAATGCCTGCAAGATGATTATAATAATATTTTCAGCAAACACAAAACACTGGCATTAATAAAAGAACAAAAGCCAATCGGAGGCATCTGTTTCCGGCCCTTTTTATCGCAAGGTTTCTCTGAGATAGTATTCTGTGCTGTATCCTCTAATGAACAGCTAAAAGGTTATGGAACACATTTGATGAATCATCTGAAGGAATATCATATGCGCATTGGAATTCATCATTTTCTTACATTCGCTGATGAATTTGCCATAGGTGCGTACAATATTGCTACACCAAATAAAATATTAATTTTATTACTAAAATGGATGATTATATAATTTATAAATTTTATATTTAGGATACTTCAGAAAACAGGGATTCAGTAAAGATATATGTTTGGATAGTTCTGTATATCAAGGTTTTATAAAAGATTATGATGGTGCCACTTTAATGCATTGCCAACTTAATCCCAGAATTGTATATACAGAATTATCATCCGTTATTAGAAAACAGAAAGAGGTATGTAAACTTTAAATTCATATAATTTTGAAAGTAGGTGATATTGGTTAAAGATTTCTTTAATATTTTAATGAAAAATATGATACAAATTAAAATAATTTCCTTCTTAACTCTCCAAAAGGTACTCAAACGTCTTATTGATCAGAAAAAAGATGAAGTTGAGAAAGTACATCCAGGATTGACATGTTTCAAAGAAGGTGTACGATGTATACCAGTGGAAGCAATACCAGGTATAAGAGAGACCGGTTGGAGGCCGGCAGTGCGAAATACCAGGGTAAGCAGGTTACAAGTGGAATGTGCTCATCCGGATAGCCTTCACAAAGCGCTAAGAAATGTTATAAACGCTGTATGTGAACTTTTTTTTATGATTTTAATATTGAAACAGAACGAGCTTTATGTGTATTTTTCTTTTGCCTAGAATTGCCAAATGGATTTTCTATCCATAGTTGTCAGATACACTATACATCAGAATTATTAACCTGATATTTGAATGTAACCTTTTTAATTGTTGACGCAAACATTCATTCATCAACTTTCAGGATTCCTTGGCTATAGTCGTGCAAAAACCTAGCAGAACCAAGCCTTTGGGTTGAGACCGTATCCATGGTTTGGTATCATATAACTTTTCGCCTAAATTGCAATAGAGTCTTTTTGTAGTTAGTGCTTTCTTCATCTTAGATGAATGCACCTCCTAATGATGCCTAGCTGTTTGTAATGTCCTAAACTAAAACACCATTTTCATGTCTGTAACTTTCAAATACTTCAAGATCTGGATGAATCTAGTGTACATTCTCTTTCAGTTGATCGAATAACTACGTTGCTGCAGGACCCAATCCACTTAGAATCTTAGGTTAATCTTGTGTTGCATGCTTCAGGATCTCTTCCGTTGTAATTGTTCAGAACCTTAGCCTTCCTCAGTTCAGGGTGGGTTATCTAAGCAATGCTCTCTTAGTTTCCGCCTTCTTTCACAGCTTTTCTCCCAAATCGACTTCAGCCCATTGAGCGGAGTTTTTGCACTTTTCTTAGCCAAATGGTCAGTCAGCTCCATGTCAGTATGTCCTAAAAGAGACCTAAAAGATTTTATTCCTGCTCAGTTTGTTGAGGTGTCCCCAAGCCATTTTCGAACTCATAATCCATGAGCTCAGTACTTTAATCTATCGGATAGATCACAATCTCCTGCTTTTGTGATTGAACTGACTCAGCTTCCAGTGCCAATTGTATGGGGAAGTGGACTAGCCGTTTCTTCAGTTGCTATCCCTGCGTGTATTCCGGCCAAGTAACACGAACAACACTTAACGCTGAACATCCAATAATTGCACAAAATGCCAAAGCTTACAGACGTAGTTGATGTGTGTAGCTAACTCTAGCCCACCACCATATGCATTCACTCAGAAATACATATTGCACACTACAGCCGAATACATCCAAGATAAAAATGCTGACACTCCAAGGGAGCCACAATAGATTTTTTAGGTCGCAGTGGATTTGGCGTTCATAACCACTCCTACAGATCTCGTTCCTTCTAATTGTTTCAATTTCCGCCAGGAAAATTCTGGGATACTTGTACATTAAATGGGATGTCGTGGAGATAATACATTGTTGGATGTGTCAGCCTTAAGTGGATATCTGGTCCGGAGACCACACCTCCAGCCCCTGATTCCAGAGGTCCTCGAAGTATCCGTATATCACTCAGTAGAGTTTTATTTGATGTCATATGAAAGGATTTTTGTTGCTCCACTACTTTGTTACTCAGCTTCTTGGAAAAATTGTTCTCGAAGCTACATTTTTTAACCACCCACAGCCCTAAGGGAGTTCCAGAAGAAGGTGTCGGTTCACCAGCATTCTCATAACCTGGTCCCCAATGCACACTTCCCTTCCAATCCTCTCCCTGGCTATTCATTATATAACTTCCTTTGTTCTTAATAAAAAACGGTTACTCAATTTAGTTCTCTCCATTTAATGTGTGATCAAAGTCATGCATAGCACTAGAAAAACTTAAGTTTTCAGGTGAGACTGTGTCCGTGTTTTGATACAAACCGAAGTTTTATGAAATTGCAATAGTTCTTTACGGAACTGGGTGTTTTAAGTGGAAACATCGATATATACAAAACCTTGAACTCAGCTTCTCCTAGTGTTTGCAGTCATTCTTCTAATTTTGAGATTTACTTTTATTAGCAGAATTAGAATTGGTCCAATAACCATACTGATGAAATTAAATGAGGAATTTTTCATTCGAATCTAATTTATTGAGTTGACAACTAGTAGAGGAAGTGGCTTTAAAACTGGATCCATCGCATCCATGGCAGATATGGAGTTTCTTGCGAATGTGGGGTTGTATGGTCTTGTGTAAAATTTTGAGAACATATTGGAGGAACTGGCAAGTTTATGGTGGTGAGCTAGAAATTGCTTATGGCATTGCACTACGGGGCAGTTATACTTCTGGGGCTCTCGGTATTGTGCTTGCGTTGTGTTATGTCAAAATAATGGTTGTTTGTGCTCATAAGGCTGAGAGATCCGCCAGAGATTTCAAGATCCTTGACGATTTGGATAATCGCTTTCACCTAGTTAAGATGTATTTCACTAATTCTTTTCGTTTCGAACAAGTTAGTAGCAGAAGCTGTTTAAGGAAAAAATTGAACACTAGCAAAGATTCTAAAAGGTCGCTTGCATTGAGTACTAAAAGAATTCTAAGACTGGAAGCTTCTTTGAGCTTTCCTTGATTTAATATACATTCACTGAAAAGTTCTTTCTGTCTATGGCTATAGATTAAGAATCATGAGCTCGCCTGGCCTTTCCAGAAACCAGTCGATAAAGTGGCAGTACCTGATTATTATGACCACATTAAATATCCTATGGGTAAGAGTTTTTTTTTTTTACTTTCAAATTGAGTTTTCACCGGTAGTATATGTTATAAGTCTCCTGTACAAGAAAAAGTTTTTTTTTTAAAGAAAATGGTTTGTGTATTTGTATGTGAACACCATACCTAATTAGAAACGAAAAATTGAAAGTAAGGTCAAACTTAATATTCCGTTGGATATACCACTGGATCCGACAAGAAAGTTTCGGAAGAAGAATACCGCGTTTAAAGAAAATCTCGGAAGTGCTTGCGATTTTTAAGATTTCCTTTTTTTTTTTTAAATAATTCCCCCAGCGGGTATTTCTTTCAACTTATTTTTTCTTTAAACTACCATACACACATGGGCGTAAGCAAGGAGGAACATAATATGTACCTATCTAACAAGCCCAATGGTAAGGAGTAAACATTCACAAAGGAATCGAAATTCCTTTATTTGTTCGAAATCTGATAAACTGAAGTGTATTATAGTTTAGACGAAGATCGCTTCATTATATTCCTAAGTATGCAACAAGGTCAATGAAGACTAAGTGACCCAATAAAAATTTCAATTTCAATTGCCGAAACTGGCCATTTCAACTTGTCTTAAATATTTGTATTTCTTCTTATTAAATGTTTCTGTAAAACTGATATTTTTGACAAACACAACTGATACCCCTCCCAACGACCATCCTTCCTGCAATATCTAAACATTTTTATATGCACCTTATAATTAATTAAGTGTACCTTGAAGAATTATGAGTAACTATCACATAATAAAACAATTATTTACTCAAAGCTGGGTACTTGCGAGTTATTTTAGCAGCTTTTATTATAGGCCAAGCTTTTATTGCAGACCAAGCTCAAGATAGTTTAGCTTCTCTTGTATTTTACATAAAGAGCAACCACACTAAGAATTCTCTCTCTTATACTTTACATAATTGGAGGGTTGTCAGCTTGTTTATCCAGAATAACTCAGTTTTACCAATATTTTTATTTCCAAGGTTTAGGAGGGCAACGGCCTCTGCCTGCATCATCTAGCTATGCCCATGTGTCTGTCACATTTATTAGATTTTTTTTTTTTGAAATAATTTTTTTTAGGAAAGTAGTAGGAGGCTGAGACCTCACACTTCCAATTATATTCTATATACAAGTACCATTGGATTACAGTTCAGATTTCTTTACGACAATTAAACATTTAGTAAAAAAAATCCAAATTAGAAAAAAAATTTGTCAGAATTGTCAGTTTGAATTTTGCATTACGAGAAAGTCGTTACTAGTATTTTTTTGTTTCATTTTCTTGTACAGACTTGAAGACAATGACTGAACGTTTAAAAGCTGGCTATTATACAACAAGAAGATTGTTCATTGCAGATATGCAAAGAATATTCAACAATTGCCGTATATATAATTCACCAGAAACGGAATACTATATGTGTGCCAATACTTTAGATAGGTATTTCCAGGCCAAGATGAGAGAATTAGGATTGTGGGATAAATAATTAGTGAAAATAAAAAACGGAAATCAGGCTCTGTACATATATATATAAATATTTATTGCATTCAATACAATTTATTTTTTGGGATAGTTTTTCGTTGTAAATATATTAACTTTTAAATCTTGTTCCAATTTTAGTCGTAAATTTATTCATTACTTCATAGTAATTAAGTAATATTTACCTCCTTTGTAAATTTCATGACTGTTACCCCATAATTTCCAACCCAAATGGGATCTGATTTTCTTTTAAATCTTAATAATATTTTACAATATCAATGTTTTATCATAAAAAAAATAAATTCCATTAAAAAAAGAAATCAAACTATTTATATTTTAATATAGATGTAAAGATGCACTTAAATAATATTTGGAAAGCTCAGTCGAGCACTCATCTTTTTTTTAGGAGTTGTACATTATGAGTTTGTATAAATTAAAGATTTGCTCCAGGAAGTGGCACTTTTTGTAATGGAAGTGGCCACTTCTGAAACTTTTCTTAGCTTAGGTTTTTTTTTTAAATTTAATATTTTGTACCTTTATGCTCAATTATTTTTTTTTTTTTACTTGTTCTAGATAATGATAAAAAAACAAAAAAGTTATTTTCTTTAATGTTATTGAATGTTTGTAGTGCCTCTTATAGAGAGTTTCAACGCAGTGAAAACCCATATTGGGTGTGCTCCAATATTTATGCACCTTAGTAACAGTTGTGTGTGAGTACAAGTCTATACAGCTCGCATTTCCATGTAGCAGTTCCAGGCGTATTGCCCATCGTCAGAAAAGCAAAACTCTTCTTAACGTCAGCCGCGAATAAGAGGATTTAGGCCATCTCAATGATCTGTGCCCAGTTTATGCTTTATTTGACAGTTATTTGAAACTGCTAAGCTTCGGAAGGCCTCAGTTACAGATTTACCGTTTTGTTCTGCCAGTTTGTGATAGGCCTTCATGTACTATTTTCTATGGTCGAAGCCGCTTTTTACTTCCTATGCGCCAGCGCTTCCTATAATACTTTTTTTAAAGTTGCCTGTCTTCCATCGCTTCTCGCATATCTTCCTTCCATGTTATTGTTTTTTTCCGTTTGTATTAGTATCCACTCTTATACGAGTTTGAGCCACCTGTCGCCACTAATTCTTTTAAGATATCAACATCATATCAGTCGTATGTTTCTAAAATGTATCCTCCCCTTTCATTTTTTTGTATTATCTCTCAAAATCCTTTACTGGTATTATGTTGAAGTCTTGAAACTCTGCACCCTCTTTTCCAAAAATCCATTTCTAACATGAGATAGTTTTCGTATTACTTTTTTTAAAACTAAATTTCCACGATTCTGAGCCGTGGAAGCAAATACTCTCTAAGATGGTTTTATAAATAGTTTTCTCGTTTAGTAATTTTGTCATTCCAAAGCACAGAGTTTAGCTGTCTGATTATTCGTCGCATATTTGAACGATCGATCTCGCTCATAATATTGGCATTGCTATATTGGAGACCGAGTCCAGATAAGTTGTTCACATTTTTTATCTTTTTCAAGACCCAAATCAAGGTCGTTGCCCTTTTCCACCATTTAGGTATTTTATTTTTTCTTCCTTTCTAGGACCCATTTTAAATACTCTTCAGACAAATCACGAAAGTTGCATTAAAATTCATGTATGTTTCGTTTTTCCCTCGTTAATTTCTAATATCATATTTCCTTCCTTTCTGGCAATTTACTTGCAGTGGTCAACCTGGCAACTATTTCCCTAACTGTCACACCCAAAAAGGAAATTTTTGGACTCACACACAACTGTGATCCGTATTTGTCTGTTATCTTTAAAATAATAATAATATCACTATTAAAAATAATATTAATAAATATTATGCAGGTCAGGCAAATTAAAGGATTTTGTAAAATATAGCAGATAAAATATGGATATCACTATTAAAAATAATTAGCAAGCGGTTAACTTTGATCTCAGAAATATTTTAAAATAAAATTGAAAACATTTTATTTAGTTTTTTGGTTTCTTTTATTTTTCTTTTTTAGCATATTGTAAACCAGTTAGAAAAATGTATTTATTATATTTATTGTAAATTGTAAATATAAAGGTTATAATGTGATAAAATTTAACTTTATTCTACCTTAATATTTTATTCTTTAGTGTTAGGGAGCTATGAATATCTAGTACCTAACTACTTTCGATTGAGTTGCGAGACATATTAAGCTTCAGGGCCAAATGTACTACTGGTACCTAGATTTGTTTTTGTCTGTATTTTTCATAGATATATATATTTTTTTTTTTCTACTACCACTGTGGAAGCTTATAAGATAGTTTAATGGGACGCAAAATCCTAAATAATTGGATTCAACAACTACTTCCTGCCGGTCCGATTTAACGTTTTGAGTAAACTAAAAAAAACTTTAGGCTACGTGGACGACCTTCTTTATTGGGCTCAAATCGGACTGCTCTTCTTTGGGCGAATTATAGAATTACCAAAATTCTACAAAGGCAACTATGAGCTTGGTTCCTACGGCTCACGAATTGAGAATTGGTTTTGGCATTGGCCACTAGCTCGCAAGATGAAGATTCTTTGTGATGACTAGCGAATGAGAGTTGATTTGCCGAAAGGCGTAGTTCCCGTCCTGCAAATTTCAATTTTACTTATTCAAAAAATTTTCCACCTTATATTTGGAAATAACTACTTTATTCAACACTAGATTTGGCGAATTCCAGAAAAAAGAATGAAAACAAAAAATGTTTTTAAATTCGGAATGATGTAATTTGTAAACTACTAAGTCAACCGACATAATACAGCCTAAAAAAGTTTCAGAAATAATTTTAACTTGACTTCCATGTAATATTACATTTTCTACATCAATAAATTCACAGATCAAAATTGTTTTCCTCTGATAGTTTGAACAGCATTTAGTTTTTCTTCCTCTTTACCGAACTTGAATATTGTACTTATAACACCTTTTTTGATACGGATATATCTTCACTCTAAAATTGTGGTCTATTTCAAAAATACAACTCGAGACGTAGCAATTAGTACGATTGATACCTACGTTCTAGGTAAGTATGCTCACCATAAGCTATTTTATTTTATTGTGAAATTTCTTTAAAAACTTATTGCAGTAAAAAATAGTAATTTACAGTTAAAATTTGATAGTAAAAAAAGTGAATTTCACAGTAATAACTGCAATCGAAGATAAGATACTAATTCTTCTAAGTCTTACATCCCATTATACTTCCTCAGAAAAAGTTTTTTAAGATTAGAATCCATTATCAGAATTAGGTGAAAACCTTATTGCTTTGCACTTAACAAATTCGAATAGTTAATATAAAGATATAAAATTTTCTGATTTAACATATTAAGATTCAAAAGAGTTATTTCTTTTTTAAAAAGCAATAGTTGTCTAAGATCTAGTCAACAATAACATTCTTGGAAGTTCTACGATATGATCATATGTAATGTAATTGAAAGTAAATTAATAATACTAAATTCAGAGTCCTAGGATAACTTTATATTAATAAACAACACTTCCAGTTAAGTCCTTTTTTACCATCTATTTTTTGGTATTAACTATTTTTTATTATACTTACATAATTAACCAAGATTTTGCAATGTGCTATTAAGCTTTTTTTTTACAAGAACATCGATTGGATGAAATAAAGTATGAATCAAAATTACTAGCAAATATTACAATGTAAAATTAGTCTGTTATCTAAAGTGTCCCATTTTTATTCCCAGATTTTTCTATTAAAATTATGCCTATCTAATAATTAAAATTAGGAATTTGATAATAATATATTTTAGCATAATAGTTTTGTTTTGTTAATAAAATACCAGCTGTTGTAAAAATTCAGCTCTATTTACAACAGCTCTGTAAAAAAGGAATATTTAGAAATAACTTTCTAAATCATTTTATAACAAATATCTTTCCTGTTAGAACATATTATATTTTATACAAATAATATACAGGTAAGGGTTAAATATTTTAAATTTTATAAATAGAAATATAAATATTTATTTTTTAAATCCCTAAAACTTACAAGTTTTAATTTGGCGCCTTTTTGTTTAAGTACATACATTTTAAGCAAATCAAGTGGGGCTAGTCGGTGTTATTGGTTGGCGGTCGTGTGTACAGTGCGCATGCTTTTTGCTGCACTTCTCAGCAATGTGAGATGTTTCTCAGTCTACCACCCATTCCTTATGTTATTTAATTTCTTGTATATAATCACTTTTTTTTATATTGCAATTAGTTTAGTAACAAAATAGTAAAAAACAAAATTTTTATAGTTTATTGGCCATTGTTTAGGGCTTTTAAAGCTTCCTTTATCCCTTACAACTAGGGCGAACATTTTTTTCTCAAAACCTTCCTATTCCAATAGGTTATAAGCTGTTACGAAAAAAAAGTGTGTATAAAGTTGTTTCTCTTTTAAAAATATTTGTGTTACAATTTTGTTTGTATACAAGACGTATGTGGGCCTCAACCAAGACTTCTTTATTAAAATATACGTAAGTAAATTTTTTTGATAAGTGTCTCCTAACCTATTTTTTTTAAAAAAGTACATGATTAATAGAAATTCCGGGAAATAAGTGTGTTCTATTAAATTAAGTAGTTCCCACTCTAACGTGCCTTGTTCTTGTCTGTGATAACAGTTGACTACTCCCCAAGTTAGTGTCATCATATTTTTCTAATATTATTTTAATGTAGTTTGTTAGCTTTAATTGAAAACCTGTTTTAAATTTATAACAAACATGGAATTTTATAAATAACTAAAAAAGTAAAAATGCTTGAACATATATCCACTTTTTAGAATTCATGTTAACCCAAAACCACATTTCGCCTGTCATGTATGACTCACCACTCTCGCTTTTTCATAAATGTTAATCAGTTTAACTAAATGTTTTTCTTGGTTGCTCTGTTTTATTTCTAGTATTAAACTGAAGAAAGCGCATTCGCTTTATAAAGAAGAAATACTTTGAAACTGTGAAAGATTATAAATCTGCCCCAGCCTATGACTCCGAACTTCGAGGGAAGCAGACGCTGCTCCACCGTCGAACATGCAAAAACAGAAACATCCAAGCGGTCAAAACCAAGGATACAGATACAACGGAAATAATGGTTTGTACAAAAAAGAATTAAATAGTAAATGATATAATTGCTAACATATTTTAAAAGAAATAAGATGTTTGAGCAGCAACATGTTTAGCCACATGTTTCACATGGCCAAAATCATTCATTATCTTATTTCCTTATCACTAAACCGATGAGTTTAGATTTTTTTTTGTCTGTCGATCATAAGAATAGTAACTCAAATGATGCATCGCTTTTTAATTCAGATATTAGCGTATTATAACAACAGTATGTCCAATTTTAACAAAGCCTGCATAAAATTCGTTCTTTCAAGCCAGTAATAAAATAAACAATAATCAAAAGCTATGACCGTAAATGTGCTTTTTTATCCTAATAACTCTTTTTCAAATTTAATCTAGATTACGTACAATTTACTTGACATGTTCCCTGCTAACGTTTAATATTAGTGTGTTTAGAAGGAAAAGATTGTTCTCTCGGTGGCAGTTTTAAAAGATAATAGTTTTTTTCTTCTTTATGTACTAATTCGAATGGTACTGCAAATAATTTGGTGTAGAATATATGTGACTGTTTTTCTATATAAAATAATGTGGAATTTATTAGTTTAAAATTGTTTATTCTTCATGATAATGTACATATTTAGAAAGTTACGGTCTGTATTTTAAAGAAAATCATAATCTATTGAAATGATTTTTATTAATTAAGTTCATTTAAGGATTAGCTGCAATATCTATCCTGGATTTGTTGTTTACTTTTCTGACGAATTGATCTTACCGCTTGTAGGTCAAATTTAGCCGAATGGAACTGTTTTCGCTATTGAACTAGGTTATAGAAATTAATTGTTCCCGAAATAATTAACATTCTTCGAAAATTGACATCATTTAGTAAGTTACAGTGGTATTAATTTGTAATTGATGCTAGTTAAAATAATTAATTTTGTTTTAAGTACTGATTTTGGCGTAACATACCTGCTTTGTACTACTCAGTCCGTTACAGTGTTCCTGTTTCCAATTGTCAAGTGTCTCAATTAAAACATTCATCTGTAATATTTATATATTCAACAGATCTGGCGTTCTTTTTCGTTTACTCGAATACCATAACATCGAGGCTGTATTCATCGATTATTTTATTATTCTAATTTATCAAATCTATACGAATTAACCAGTCATGTTGGTTTGTTTTTTATTATTAATCTTATTTCTTACCGTTTCAAAAAAAGAAAACTGTTTTGTATATTGACATAGCAATATTTTCATTCAAATAGTATTATTATGGCAAAAACTATTTGCAAATTATAAACTATAGTACATTTATTATCTGAATGACCGTATTCTATGGGGTCACTTGTTCTTATCGTTGGAATTGTTAACTTCTTATTGGAACTGTTTGCATTTGAAATTTTTCCTAGTAATTGTTGATGTTTACTATCTTATTAGTAATTATTATTATTATTATTAGTAGTAGTATATTAACATATATAGGCGAATACTTTTTTCCTTCGTATGTCCAAAAAAAAAAATTAAAAAAAATATTTTTCATCTCAATAGTTTTGTTTTATTAATTTAATTATCCGAATAAATATTGGAAAAATAACTTTTTTTTTGTTTACATGTTACTGTATATTTCTTTGAAGTTGAAATGAAACGATCTATCAAATGCAGGTTATTTTTGAGTTTTTCTGCTCCAGTCTGCTGGGCTATAATAAGATTAATAGCGGCCTTATTAATTTCTTTCAAAAACAAATAACATCATAGAAATATCAATCTTAAGCTTGATATTCCGCTTAGGTGTAACCAAGAGTATCCAGCATTGAAGGTTACCGGTCAAAAGCCGTTAACCGGAAGTGCAACATTACTGATATAGTAAATTTAAGTGGGTTTTGAGGAAGCTTAAGATATTAAGCATTCTTTAAAATCCAGTTTTTAAGTACATTTTACGTCATAATTGGAAAATTGATTTCTTGTAATTAAATTAATCAATTTTTTTTTTAAATTATCTTTTCAATCAAATTAAACCTTATTCAATATACTTAAAACTTAATTAAACCTGTTAAATATAGTAAATGTTTAATCCAGCGCTGGATGTATGGTGAAAACCTATCCCACAAAAAAAATGTTTAATATTGTTGAAAAAAGGTTATTTGTTTGAAAAAATGGTTTCATTTTTTTACGTGTAATGCAAAAGTTACATTGCCTGACGCCAATGATCTTAAATTTAAAAAAAAAATTTTTTTTGAGCATAAAAACAGTTTTATTTAGAATTAAATACAAAAAGACTGACTTGAATCCAGCAGAATTGAAGAATTATTCTTCAAAATATAAACCTTCATTTTCTACTATTTTCCCCATCTTTCTTCAAGTATTTCAATTTGTTAACGGTACCACTCCTTTGGTTTACACTTTCGTTGGATGGCGAACAACCAAACGCATCCCAGATGCAGTGCTTCAGAATTGTCAACATTCTGTTCTTTGAGAAAATGAGCCATAAACCGAAAAAGATCGTAATCAGATGGTGTAACATCGAGGCTTTGGCCAGGGTGGGTGGGGCAAAACGCTTACTACCTCCAACTCTTGTTAATTTTATCTTAGAAACGTTATCATGTTGCCGAATATTTTTATTCAGGATAATTAAAAAGGGGTACTTTGCTTTTAAGACTCAATAAACTCTATAAAGTTCAGAGTTAACAGTTTTGTAATCTGGGACAAGCTCAAAATGCAGGAGATCTTTAAATTTCAACAAACGCCAAAGTCATGACTTCAGAAATATTCTGTTTTCATTACTTGTAATTATTCTTTTCCAAAATCGATAATCTTTTAGTTTTTTGAGCAGTTTTTTTTGCACACATTGATTGATACGCTGTTTGGTTTGGCACTTTTACAATTTATGAGGATCTGATTTTGGTCTTAAATTTTGGACATTCAGCTTTCTGAGATGGCGACTCACTATTGCGTTCGAAGCACATTAATATGTTAAACCATGCCCCGATTGGTGCATACTGATCCTACTTCATATGTTCGAACACTTCCCCACCATCGACAATCGAAGGAATTCTACTATGGCTCATATCCCCTCTTTTTGCAAAATTTAAACCAAAACGTGGCCGTTTTTCGGTAACTTCAGCTGTCGCCCTTGTAATTACCCCTTTTTCGAATAATGGTATCAACGTATCACAATTTTTTCTTCGGACATATTGGTAGCAGATTATAATAGCAAATGAAAGGTAAAGACTTTAACGTACGTGCAAACCTTCCCCTTGTTTCCTGGCCGCATCAAAGCACTCTGCGCCAACTTATTTCATAATTGTCTGTGCCCCATCACTTCCTGACGCCCAGAAGTTGACTGAAGAACTTTTCATGTCACATTCGATCGTCTTATAACTTCTCTTAGCAATACATGCCTCCTGATACTACATCCTTGCGAGTTATGATAATATCGCATATTCACTATATCTGTACCTTATGATTGTGCTAAACACTAGACACTGTATGATGTGTGCGTGTGTAGTTAGTGCAGGTGTTTTATGTGTTATTAAAATTGGGATACCCGGATTGCAAAGTTTTTACCGTTTGTAAGAACTATCTGAATTTGACAACTACATTAATGACAGCGCGTCTTAATATCCATCAGCAAATTTGTACTTAAAATCCAATTTGTAAGTACTTCCGGTTAACCGATTGTTTTCAAACTTGGAATGCTAGCTGTGTATTTATTGTACCTTATTATTGTGTTGGACTCACAGACATCCATCCACCTGTACGTCACAGGATACGTAGCAGTACCTCCTATCATAACTGCCTCAACATTACATCCTAGGGAAGTCAAGACCCGCCTACTTACCCCTAGCTGCACCAGAGAAGGGGAATTTAGGTATATGCTCGAAGACCATAAAAACCGAAGGCGATTTGCCTCTGAAATATAGCAATATAATATCTTGAACCTTCAAGAAGACAACACTATACTATTTTAGTCTGCCATACCGTTTCTCTCTATTCAATTATACCAGTGACTGGTCAGTGTAGTTCAGTTTTCTAACTCTCTCAAACGCCACTACATTATACATGTGGTAGAATTTGTAAATTCTTCTGGAAGGGCACTTTTAACGTTACAGCACTGCTTCTTCCAAATCACTTCAAAAATCAGATTTCTTGGAAATAAAAAATTCTAAAGTGAAGTGGTAGGCCGTTTAATGATGTTATTTTAAATAGAGTTTTACATTGCTGTAGACACTCGGCAGTAAAATGCTGTTTTATAAACAAAAGAAGCATATATATATATATAGTTTTACAATATATTTATATTGTAAATTATAACAATGAACGCCGGGTTTCATTCACAGCCCTGAATGAACATGTTTGAATGAGCATTGTCATGGATCTACAAATAGATTTAGTTGACTGATGGCACATTAGTAATAATTAGGTAATTATTACACTTTACAGCAACAGCTGATAATAGAAAGGATCAATTTTAATATACATATAAATATATTTTTTTTACTTTTGCTGAAATGTTTTCAATCGTGTCAAAATATTTCGAAACTGAATTTTTATAGAAAAATACATGTTTTGAGTCACCTAAATACGAAAACAAATATTTTTTTTTTTTTTGACGAATAGTCTCTTATGTGTTTTATCCGTCCTCGCATCCGCCCAAAGATTTCGGACAAAAAGACCTTTTTTTTTATTTAACAGGGAGAAAGTATTAAGTTGATTGTAAAAACACTAACAACCATTCACAAATTGGGTTTGATATTAGTTCATAACCGCAAACCTTAATTCGCCGCTTCACGGGTCATTGTACGATTTTTGGTTCCTATGAAAAGTGCATTGCTAGAATTTCAAGTCTGTAGAAAAAGGTTAACCGGAAGTTATGAATGTTATGGAAGTTTCAGTAATTTCACGGAAAAAACTTGAAATATTCAAAAGCATCATCTTATTTGAAACTCTTCTTTTTTTTCAGCGAAATTGATTCTAGAGGTGTTATGAGGGAACGTATAAGCTTAGGCCTTGTTTTAAACATATTGTTATGAGGGAATGGAAGAGGCGGAACTATTCCCGAAGGCAAACCAGCCAACTTCCTCCCACAGAACAGATACACTGGGATTCTACTATCATCACTGCGAAACCCTGACCAACACGTGAGCGCAGAGACAGAACTCCGCCGGGCTGGCTTACGATCCCATGGTACCATTTTGCAGAGGAAACAAGCCCTGTACTTAATGGCCTAGAACCTTGTATTAAACATGCTCTTGTGAGAGATTGGGAGAAGGCGGAACTGTTCCCGTTGGCAAACCAAATCAACTTCCGCTCACCTAAAAGAAACACTGGGAAAATCACTATCGTCCCTGCTAACCTCGACCACCACGAAACCTTTCCTCAGCTCGTGAGTGCAGACTCACGATCCCCTGGTACCATTTATGTAGAGAGAACAAGTCCCCTACTTAAAGACCTAGAATGTCCACTGGCCCGACCTTGGACAGGCAATCCAGTCCATAGAACCTACGGTTTTGCAATACCCTCCTGACAAGGCCGGGGCTTTGCCTTGCCATTCAGATGAAGTGGGTATTCCGTACCCAAACCTTGTATTAAACAGCTTCAATTGGGTATTGATAGTTGGCGCTGCCAGATAGATAGACTTTTACCCCTAAAAACCGGCAGTTAAATTCCCGCTACATATATTAAAGAGGTAAATTTTGTCGGCAGTATATTATGTTTGTGTATTTTAATACAGTATCTTCGAAAACGAAAAATTGCAGTAATCTGAAACTTGATATATTCAGTTTAGCCAACCACAGCATCTAACATACAAGTTTGGGGCAAACTTCATCAACCGGAAGTGCAGACTTTATAGAATTTTTTTTTTTAAATTTACTTGTAAACGGCTATAACGATTTTCATTAAACTTGGAATGCTTATTTTTCTGAAAAATTAATTTTTAGGGCTGTTGGTTGGTTTTAACAGGGCTCTCCATAGAACTCCTCTCGGTATATAATTCATACCATCTCTTTTTATAGCCAGCCCCTACTGAACATATGAACATAGTAAACGTTGCAATTTTAAAGAAAATCTGTTGTTTAAATTGTATTAATCGAAATTAGACAAAGTTGTGTGAGTGTTTCACATTTTTTTTTTTTTTTTTTTTTTACGTGTGCATAACAGATAGTAGGTGGATTGATATGAAAATACGGTACATGAAGTTTTTGCATGTAGAAGGAAAGATAGTGTCGATCTGGCGGCTGACGCTGCTGCGGTAGTGGTGGGGGTAAAATGCAGATGGCAGACTTACGCATGTTGGATAAAGAAATGTGATAAATAAATGTGAAATAATGGAGGGTTGTGTGGAGGAAGAAGAAGAAGGGCAGAGAGGGAAAGAAACGTAAGAGGGAGGGATGAATCCTCCTCTATTGGGTTCAGCACCTGGAAGTTGGTCGACAGCCACGTGCCCACTTTTAGTACGCACTGCCGCCGCCTACACATATAGCTTTGTGCAACCGGTGACCATGGTTACACCCAGAGGGCTTGTTCCTCAACTTAAAACGCAATTTTTTTTTTTCTTGTAGTTTATGCACAGAGTTTAGTTTACTAAAAATCAATGTCTTATCTGAGTTTTCAGATTTTGGAATTTTCAAAAATGCACGGAAGTGGCATTTTGTGTATAAGTTGGACCTCACTGCGCGCCCACAAGGACTCAAAAATGAATTTTTTAAATAAAAGTAATTGCTATTGTTATTATTAAGTCCAGTTTTAAGAAAATTTTGAAAATTAAAAAATTGATTTAGTAACTTCCGTTGACCGATCTAAATAAAACACACAAACACACACACACACACACACACACACAGGGAGAGAGACGATTCTAAAAATAATAGTTTTCATTTTTATTTGAATTCTGTTGAGGATTGGTGGCAATAAAACTTCTCTGTTTTTTATTATGTTTTATTTTCATCCTGAGACGTTCTGATCTAAAGAGGTCATCCATCAATAAAAGAATTCAACGTCCACAAAATTAAAGAGAGAATTCAGTTTCACTCAGTTTCGAATATCTATCACAGTTGCAATACTTTGTCTCATAGCATATTAAGGGAAAGTAAAGATAGTGATTTGTTAATGGATGTAATCGGTAATCGTAACAGAATGTATTATGTGACTGATTTTTTGCCGGAAATAAAGAGAAAAAAAAGGGTGACGACCCCCTTCCAATAACTTGTCTCAAAAACGAAAGGTCATAGATACTTTAAACTTGATATTACATTTGGTTTATACCAGAAGATTCAACAAAAAGATTTCTGTTAAAATACATTTAGCGGAAGTACACTTGATAGTTTTTTTTTTTTTTTAGCAAATATTTCGTTTAAATTAGGTGAAGAAGGTCTAAAACCATACACAGCTATCTAAAAGATCTGTTACATATAAATGTGTAAGTGTCAGTGATTTTTATGTATGCCCAGAGTGGGTACGCTAACTCCAAAACTAACTATACATGTCTGCTACATATATGGTATTGTGTGAGTGTATGGAATATGTCAGAGTTCGTGTTCATGTTGTCAGATTGAGATGCCAGCAAGAACGTCAACATTCATGAAGAAATGGCTAGTCTAGTCACCACCACAACAATAACTTATTCTAGCTTCATACTTACATATAATCTGTCTATATATATATATTAGGCCTATCACTTTTATATGAAACATTTCTCCAAGAAAATTACTTTCAGGATGTTCTGGGAGAATCTGTGAACTAGACCTTTACTTTAAACATCCGTTATAAGTCTGGGATTTTATACGTCGTAGTATATATTTTTTTTATGACCGGGTTTCGGATTTTTCTTATTTTTCAGAGTAAAGTTATCAAGTTCGTGTAGAGTTAATGATTCTGTTTACGCACTATAGTTGTTGATTGTACTCTGTGTTTGTGTGTGTGTGTGTGTGTGTGTTTGTTTAATAACAAAAATGGAATGATTATAAATTTTGATTAGACATTAGAAAATGATGGACAATAAATAGCCTGTTTTGAAGAATATTTTATAATTAAATTTTAATAATTCTGTTATGTATGCTGTGATATTAGGGGTGGAGATACCAAATTTCAAGAATACATTATACATATAAATAATAATAGATAAAGTTTAAAGAAAGGCAATGTATAAAGTTAAAAACTTGTAAAAAATAATAAATAACTACTGGAATGTATGCAATGTTTAATATAAGAAAATGTGTAGGTAAATTTGTATGTAAGAAGGTTGGTACATATTCTTCAAAATATTAATAATATACAAATATAAAATACATTATCATCATCATCTTCATAATCGCTCCTCTTCTACCGCCTAAGCAGTGTGAGGAAGAAGTTTACATAGCCTCTTCCAGCTTGCCGGTCATGGACTAGCTCATATCTTTTTCTCCAATCTAACCCTCTTTTTTGGAAGACTTCCTTCACCTCGTCCTCCCACTTTAATCTAGGCCGACCTCACCCTCGCTTGCCATCCACTTTAGTTTTATATGTGTCAAGGGCAATCCGGTTGGGCTCCATACGAAGAAGATGCCCTAGCCAGCATAGCCTATTCTGTTCGATAGTCTCGATTGCTGGCCTTACATCGAGGTTCGACCTAATGGTAGTGTTACGGACTCGGTCTCTTTTAGTTTTGCCTTCAACTTTCCTGAGGAATCTCATTTCTGACGCCTGAATTATTGATTTGTGCTTTTTAGTCAGGGTCCATGATTCCGAGGAATATGTTAGGACTGGGAGGAAAGTTGACTTATACACTGCTATTTTTGTTTTCTTTTCCACCTCTCGCCTATTCAGGAAACCTCTTTTTATCGCATTAAACAACCTGCCCGCTGCTCCTATTCTCTCGGTTACCTCCGTATCAATCTAGCCTTGTTCATTTAGGTGTGCTCCCAGGTATCTAAAGCTGTCTACTTGCTCTATTCCTTCATTATTTATTCTTATTGTTCTCATTATCCTGTGAGGTTTCTTCCCTACTCTCATTGCTTTCGTTTTCGCCTGGTTGATTCTCATGTTAATCTTCAGTAATTCCTCTTGTAGCTTCTTAATATTAAACTGAACATCTCTGTCATTTTTTGCGAATATAACCAAATCATCGGCGAATGCTAGTGTCTATGCCCGTCGGTCTCAAGCTAACCTATCCTAGGTGGCATTTTTTCATACCGTCCTTTGCTTTGTGTATGGCTGTGTCTAACACCAAAATAAATAATAAAGGGCTGAGACTACAGCCTTGACGGATTCCTGCAGTAGTCACGAATTCTTCTGAGGTATTGTTGGCAAATCTTACATTTCTAGTTTTCTTATAGAGACTTTCCACTGGCTAATATATGTCCTCTATCTATTTCTTTTGCTCCCATTGCCTCTAAGATATCTCCTTTACTCACTCTGTCGAGCTTTTATAAGATCCACGTAGCAGACTGAGAACTCTTTCCCTTTTTCTATTATCTTTTCGAATACTTGTCTCATCGTAAATATGAGATCATGAGTACTCCGATTGCTACGAAAACCATACAGCACTTCCTCGAGCTTTCCTTCGACAGTTGTTCTTTTAATTCTTTTTTCTAATATTTTGGAGTAAATCTTACTTGGCACACTTAAGAGGGATATACCTCTGTGGTTGCTACAGTCTCTATTATCTCCTTTTTTGAAGATTGGGACAATCACTGCTACTTCCCAATCACTGGGAATTTTCTTCTGCTTCCATACTAGATTGAGTAAGTGCAAGAAGACTTCTTTTCCTTTAGATTCCATGTATTTTATCATTTCCGGCGTTATTTCGTCAATACCTGCTGCCTTTCCCAACTTCAAATTCAACAAAGCTTCCTCTAATTCATCCTCATCTATATAATCGTCTTCCTCCCAATTATTTTCCTCTTCTGATTACTCTTCTCTATCCTCAGTCTTCTCTGGATTATATTCTAGAAGGTCCTTCAAGTATTCTTTCCATCGATCCATTATTTGACCGCTTTGTCGGGAGTATGTTTCCGGAGCTATCTTTTATAAATTTCAGCGTTGAGGCTCTTTCCTTTCTTAAACTTTTTATGACACGGTAGAATAGTTTTTTATTTTCTTTAAAATCTATCCCCACTTTTGTTACCAAAGTCTTGCCATGTCTTCCTTTAGGGCTCGATTACTTTCTTCTTCACCTCTATTCTTGAATTTCTGTACATTTCATATCGTTCGGGTGTTCTATGTTGGAGGTATTGTTTCCATAGTAACTTCTTCTTCTTTATTACTTCCTTCAACCAGCAAGCTGTTCTCTTTTCCAGCGATCCTACTTTCCTTTTACCACACACAAACGCTGCTGCATCCAACAATAATTTCTTTAAAGATTTCCAGTTTGTTTGAATGTCGTTACTATTCCAATAGTGAATTCTGTCTCTAATCATCTTTCTATTTCTTCTTGATGGTAGGTCGCGATTTCTTCTTCTTTCAGTCTGTGAGATTTTATTGTTTCTTTCCTAATAATTCTTTCCTTTTTTCCTTCAGTTCTATCCCCTCTCCATATTTTGTCCAACTTCAATAAGTAGTGATCGCTTCCAATTTCAAAGCCTCTTTTCACTCTTACTTTAATTAGTTCCTTAACCATTTCTTTTTTAACTAAGAAATAATCTGTGATGGATTTCTCATTTCTGCTTGGTTCTTTTCTCGTAAATTTATGAGAGTTTTTATGGGGGAATTTAGTGTTCGTAACAACTAATCCTATTGGTGTACAAAGGATGTGCAGGATTCTCTCTCCGTCATCATTTTTTATCTCTTCATCATATGAACCTAGCACCTCCGGCCATGTATGACTGTCTCTTCCCACTCTACCATTCCGATCTCCCATGATAATGGGATCTCCTTGTGCATCATCTATTTCTCTTTGTAGAGCATCAAAAAAGTTATCCTTCTCAACAGCAATCGCATTATCGTTAGGTCCGTAAGCAATAATAAGTGATTTCAGAGAGTCACCTTCTTCGATATCTACGACCATTAGACGATCATTCACAAATTTCCACGCTTTAATCATTTCGTTCATATTTTCTCTAAAAAGGAAGCCAACTCCTCCACTCGCTGTTTTATTTTCAGTAGTGCCCGAATATAGCAAAATGTGATCTTGTAGTTTTATCTCTCCTTTCCCTCTCTTCTTAATTTCCGTTATTCCCAATAGGTCCACTTTGGCTTTTTTAATTTCTTCAACTAGTTCCAGTTCGTTACCATTTACGCCACGTACATTCCAAGTTGCCAATCGAATAATCCTTTTTCCTCGCCAGGTCTGATTCCGTAAAAACTGTCCGGCTATGTTTGTTCCTGTACTCGTGATTCATATGTTTCAGATAAGCAGGGGATAGGCCTGTCTTGCCCTAGTTCGGTCGGGGGGCTGCCCCAAAGGGAAACCGAACATTTCCTTCTCTATCCTCAGCCAGAGGTGGCGGTAGCCCTAGGATGTGTACTGTTGTACCTTTGTCTGTGTTGTGTGTGGGTGTGTTTGTGTGTTACTTTGTAGTGTGAATGTGAGGAGTGTACTGTTCTATTCTGTGAGGTGCATGGAGTACTGAGCTCAGGACCCAGGTAGGGTGCATGCAACACCTACCCCTTGCGGGGTATAAAATACATGTATTAAAATAATATAAATCATAATTTTACTTACATAAATCATATACGAACCTTACTTACATTTACCTTACTCTGACGATGGATGAGAATAATCTGAAACCGATCAGAAATATCCTAAAATATGCATACTACGACGACGAATACTAACCCAGACGATAAACAACCAGCATTTTATCCTAATAAAATAATTGCTGGCGCTGCCACATAATACTATCACATTCAGGTAGGCTTAAATTCCTAAAAAAACTACATCTATAATTCCCCCACCACCTATATTCGTAAGCAGTGTTGCCTTAACTAAACGTTTACCCTAAACATTCCAAAATTGAAAAAGTTATCAATTATAATTTTAATAAGTGAAGTAAGAGAAAGTTGTGAAGAAAGTGTATTTTTATACCAGATTTGTTTTCATTTTTAAATTAAAATTTATAATTCGCTCTTCACCTAATTTGTTCATGATTAATAGAAATCAGATCAAATTAAAAAAAATATATATATATAATAAATAATTAATGAATAGGCGTTTATTTATGTAAAAAAATAAAATAAAAATGAAATAAAAAATCACATAATATTCAGTAAGAATCTCGAAAACATTTCACGTCCTCATTCCCACGTATCGATGGCTGACGGAGTTGGTTACAACTATTGCATTACAGTGATTGTAAGTTCACAAATCAAACGTGAATATGTTTCAGTATTTTTAAAAATTAAAATTGAAAATCTAGTGTATAACATTTTGTATGAAAACTGCCTCTTACTGATGTTCTAATACAGTAATTATAAAAAATTGACATATTTTGTTTAAATTTGGATATTTTCACTTAGTTCTAACATGAATGGGGAAAGTAGTACAGGGGGGAGGTGGTATACGTTCCAGAACACTGTTAACATTCATTGAACTTCAGAGAGCCGTCAATAACAGCCAACAAAACTTGCATAACAGTTGAAATAACTTTTAACTGAAACAAACATCATTACAAGTCGTTACCGAGAAGAGAATAACTTAAAAACGAAATAGTAAGATGGCACTTTTGGTTGATGGTATTTGACTGAAATCTCTTATTTCAATAACTATTGGTATCCTATTGTTCTGTAAGATACTTGGTTTAAATATATGCCTGGAGGATTGATCGGTCCACTATGTCGATTAGCAACTCAATATTGTTGAGCAGCCTTGCTTCATTCATTGAAGTATTTCTCTCGTTGGTGACAACCTAAACGAAATATCCAGTTAGAGCTTCCGGCAATCATTCACTAAAAAAAAAATTGTTTCCTACTCAGGGCGGGTGGGGGCTCAAAACATGGATTTCTTCTGGAAACTCAATTTACAAAATTTAACGATCGTAGACTACTTCCTCTCACAAAAAAAAAAAATTAAATAAATAAATATTGAGCTTCTTTGAGGTGATACTTTTCTTTTCCAGCTTCCTGGTTTATCCCATCAATAATAAAATGCAGAAACTGTACCTTGCTTTTTACTTACTGTTATCCTTGTGTGTGTGCATGTATGTGAACAGCATAGCTCAAAAATGAATAATCCCAGAAAGTTCAAACTGGACATTCCGTTTTAGATATCACCATGAGATCCGACAGTAATATTGTCTGTCCAAATTCCTCAACCGGAAGTACCACTTTACTAAATAGTTTTTTTCTTCACTTTTTTTGTGTTTGTCTCGATAGTGATATCAATGATTTTTCTTTAAACTTGTTATATCAATTACACATATTAAGAGCTTACAACTTTTATTTGGAACATTTCTCTAGGAAAATTCATTTAAGGTAACTTTTGGGGAAAGCTATTATAGTTTATTATACGATTCTTACATGTAAATAATATTAATTAGATTGAAATATAATGCCAAATATCCGAATTTAAAAAATCGGTCGACCGGATGTGCGTTTTTTCAAGACAGGTTTTTTTTTTTTTTATAGTGTTTTAAAGTTTACTGTGATTTTCTCCATAAAAATACCGATGGAATTCATTAAATTTGGTATTCCAACTGAGACTTAATACATTTTTGTTTGAAACTTTGTTCCGAAAAAGTTTATTTTGAAAAAGGGGTGGAAATTTTGATGGAAGATTGGGCTATCCTCTTCATACTTAAAACGGTGTTTTATTAAGTTTAGTTAAATTCAGCCATATAACATTGAAGCCAACTAAACCAGTTCGAGTCATTATTGTAATTTTGAAGAAAATTTGCTATTATTATAACTATGTAAATTTCGGTAAGAGAAAGTCGTGTGAGTGTTACCACCAGATTTTTCACAGCAGTTAGTGAAAGTAATAAGTGTGATGTAGATTATTATTAATAGGTATCTCAGCCAGCCTCCATAAGTGGCCACCCCTCCACCCACCCACACTAGATAACAACAGACGTTTAATTTGTAAACAGTTGTAATCAGTTAATTGTTTTAAGATGACACAGGTTGCATGGTGAATTTAATAACAGTTAATCAACTTACTTTTGTTTGCTTCCCTTAGTTTAGAAATACTTGTTTATCTAATTACTATCTATTTACCTTTAATATTGACTCTTTTGTAATATAACACTTTTGCAAAGTATGTATTAACGTTATTTTATTACTATCTTCGAATCACTGCAAAAGCGTCCAATTTTTTGCGGAATTGAGTTTTCACGGGAAATACACATTTTGAGTGAACCTATGAGTACGATAAAATGGTTTTTGGAAATGGGTCTCGGTGCGTGCACGCGCTCAGCATAATTCAAAAACGAAAAATCGCAGAAAATTACAACTTGAAATTTTTGTTTTAAGTTCTTCTAGGGGAATCTGACAGAAAAGATTTTGGTTAAAATCGGTCAACCGGAAGTATCATTTTACTAAATAATTTTTTTTTAGTTTTGTTTGCGATTTTCTCGAAAAAGATAACAATGATTTTCTTTAAACTTGCAATACAAACTTTACTTAACAGAAATTATAACATTTCTATTTGAAACATATTCCTAGAAAATTTATTGTAGGGGGTTATGATATTGGGGGTGGGGGTTATGATGCTTTCCTATAAACTGCAATTTTATTTTATTATACGATTCTGTCGTCTGTATATAATATGAATTAGAATTAAATGTATTTCGAAAAATTCCGAATTTGAATCGTTTGAAACGGAAGTACAATCTTATTGAATAGTTTTTCCAGTTTTCTGCCATTTTCTCAAAGACATCAACGGGCTTCATTAAAACTTGCATAGACTAACTCTGCATACCCAGAGAGCTCCATCAATTTTGTTTCCCAATAAATTTGTTTAAAAGGGGGGAGGGGGGTTTGAGCGAGGGATAAGGTTTACTTACTTAGGATTTTCACTTCGGATTTTTTATTTTATTTTTGAAGATTCAGTGTTAACATTAAAAAAAAAAAAAAAGTACAAAAGGCAAAGAATTACAGGATGTTGCGTGGTAATTCATAGTGGAAAGGAAGTATTAGTGTGTGGCCTACTTATTTTTTGTATGTATGTATAGCTGGTTAGGTATTTACACTTGTGTAGCATATTCATACGGCATTGGCTGTATTAATGGAACAAACTTTTAGCATTTGCACAGTATGTCATACTTGGCTTTCTAATACTAATACAATATTTTTTTTTACTTTTTACTTTCTCTTACTGTTTGCAACAAGGGGAAACATTGCGATTTATTTCAAATTTCCGCAATTAGAATTCTCACTGGAAGTATATAGTATACGTATGTTTAGAGATCTTTTGTGTACAGAATAAAAAAAACAAATCTAGAGGGGAAACACTCATACAACTATTCTTTTATTTCAATTAATATAATTTAATTAACACATTTTTCTTAAAATTACAATATTAGATTAGCCAGAAAAAAAAGGTGGTGGGGATTATAATTCTATATCTGAACGCACTTGTTTGGAGCGCCCTCTATCAAAACTTGTCCAGTTTAAATTTAAACCAAACTGATAGACCCAGCAAAATCCCTCTCCAAAAAAAACAATTTTTTCGGATAATTTTTTTCAAATTAAGTAATATCTTTTAATGATTCAAACAATTTTCTCTTACTGCAGTGCCACACAGATTTTCCTCAAACTTATAATTTTTCTCTAAATGTTTGTTTGTCTTCAGTTTTATATACTGGAGAATCTAACATAATAAAATGTCTTTTTTTGAGGAAAATATACTACAGTCCCCCTCCCCTGCCCTCCCCTTCTCTAACTAAACTTTCTCGGAAGAGTTTGCAAAAGAAATTATAGCTCTCTTCCATTGTTCGTTACTGTAACAAATTTAAAAGGAAATCCGTTGGTGTTTTTGTAGATAAAATCGTAGATAACTGAAAGAACTTCAGTAAAAAACTGACTTTCGGTCAATCAATTTCTCTTGAAACTCAGAATTTTGGCAACATATTTAATTCTAATTAATATTACTTATATTAAACTAAGATAGCACCATAGAGGTGGGAAACATAACCTGGCGTCACACCCACCTCCAGAAAAATGTTTCAAATAAAAGTTAGAGAGCTCTATGTAGTATTGTGCAGTTATTATTCCAAGTTTAAAGAAAATCGTTGCAGTCCATTTCGAGAAAATTGCAAAAAAATGAAAAATTATTCAGTAAAGTGGTACTACTTCCGGTTGAGGTATTTTGACAGGTAAGTAGTTGGCAAATGGCAATTGACAGGTACCCACATGGAATATCAATTTGAACTTGACCATTTTCTAAAAACCACTTTTTTAGTGTCAGAGGATCTAAAAATATGGAATTTCCGGTGAAAACTTGGCCATTTACAATACTTATTCTCGTGGCAAATTAGAGGATTGTAAAAACATTTTAGCATGTTCTCAGGAAGTGGGACGTCGTCATACATTCATCTTTTTCTTTTTTCTTTTTTTTGAAGCGGGGTGCCAATGCACTGCGACCTTTTATTCCGGTCTATTGTGCTATGCCCCCTGGGTGCCGCAGGCTTGCCCACAGCACCCGAACAGGTGTCCCAGTTGAACATCCGTTCTACAAAACATCCATCAGTCTGAGATCCCTAAGGAATCCCAGTATCCTGACAGGCTCTAGAGAGGGTATATCCTCCTCCTCCATGTGGTAGCTACCCAGGTTCTTGAACCTTCTCTGAGTGGCAGCCTCGCAGTCTGTGAGGAGATGTTTCCTCCAGCTCCCCACAGAATCTGCATGAGCTATCACTTTCCAAACCCAGTTTCACCAGGTGTCCTCTAAGTCGGCAATGCCCCGTGAGGAAACCCGTAAGAACGCGGAGCTTGTCTTGCTCAATTCAATGCAGGCCTCCGATCTCCGTCGGTTATAATTTCCCAAGTAGATCTTGGCCAGCGGCAAACTGAGCGCAGCATCTAGTGTTACTGCACCCTTCTCGAGGTGACCCTGTTTTAAGCTAAACTCGGCGGATCAAGACCTGGACAACGATAAAAGTCCCCGGCGGTTAAGGGTGCACCCGCTGCTGGTCATCTGAGTTGGTGCCCCCAGGGGCAGCCTCAGAGACACCCCCCCAAACAGGGTGTTATGCGTACCGTGTCCATGTAGGTTTGCAGCCATGGGGTTAATACAGGCTGTAGTATAACGGTGCCTTCCTGAAACCGGGCCTCATCAGAGAGTAATGAATGGCCTTGCTATATCATGCGGGGCTCTGATGCAGTCGACCGAAGAGAACCCTAGCTGTACATTCATCATTTAGTAGAATGCTAAGAATCGCTATTAGAGAGTGTCTTACTTGAGATTTTTCTTTCCCCGCATTTATTTGATTGCAGAAATAAAACTGGAGTAACAATATTCAAACATAAACGATCGTACATAATCTTAATTTATTTAACCAATTTCCGCGTCACAGATTTCATCAGCAAACACCAGATAACCATCATTATTTATAACCTCTTTAATTTGTCCAAGTACTAAGTCACGCAGATTTTACCACAAAATTTAACCATATTTTTATTTAACCTTTTGTTCACATTGCATGTTAACATCGCTATTATAGTAGATTAATTTAAATTTATGGACCTACCTCAAAGTATACATAGGTAGTTAATTGTGTGCAGGTACGCTATAATTACAATTTGAACACGGTATAAATACAATAATTCACGGTTGTTTATTGTGATTTCTTTTGGGGGATTAAAAATTTAAATTTTATTTTTAATAGAATTCCAGTCTCTTAATGAATAATTGGGAAAACTATATGGGTATTTGTTGATTTGTTTTACTTTTTCATATTGCTGTTTTCAACCGAATGTATAATAATATAAAGTTCTAACATAAGTACAAAAGGGTAGGTTGCAAGCTGGTAGGCACCCTTAGGTCAGGTACGCTTTGTTTGTAGTCCAGAAGACAGCGTTATTAACATTGAAGGAACTAAAATAATATTTGAAAAAAAAAACAACGTTATTTGGAAGAACCTTCTAAGTTTACAGGTTACAGGATTGTATCTATGCAGCAAGCATTCCAAGTTTACAGAAAATTGTCGTAACTTTTTACGAGAAAATTCTAAAAAACTCAAGAGCTTATGCTTGGAAGTTGCACTTTCGGTTTACCGTTTTTTTTTTTCAAATTTGGTATTCTTGATAATATTTCTAATGGGTATTAATATTATACATTGTACTGAAGTGGTACTTTAAAGGAAATTCATAACGCTACCGTTCCCACAGAATCCCCACAACAATCAGTCTTATCGGGGAAATGTTTCAAATAAAAGTGATAGGCATTTATGTGTGTGTAGATAGTATACGAGGTCTGTGTGTGTTGGGGGGGGGGGTGCGTGTGAGAGAGAGAGAGAGAGAAAATTCTCAAAAACTAAAAATAGCAGATACCTCAAACCTAGTATTCCGCTTTAAGTACCACCATCGCATCTGACTGGAAGGTTTCGGTTGAAATCCATCAATCCTGGAAGGGCAATTTTCCCGAATAGGTTTTTTTTAAGTATCTCGGATTTGACTTGTAAACGACCCCATCGATTTTCTTTAAACACCGTAAATGATCTACTTCCACTAAATGCCTATCACTTTTATTTGTAGCACTTCTTAAGTTTGGAGATGTTTCTGGGGGGGGGGGAAGTAACGTTAAACTTTCTTTTAAAGTATCACTTCATTAGTGTGGTATTACAGTTTTATTCATCCGTGTAGTATGAAGTTACAAAATTTTATTGCCAGAGAATTCCTTCTTTGAAGAAGTTCGGCTGACCGGAAGTCAAGTGCATTATAGAAT
Source organism: Triatoma infestans (assembly GCA_011037195.1). Taxonomy (NCBI): domain Eukaryota; kingdom Metazoa; phylum Arthropoda; class Insecta; order Hemiptera; family Reduviidae; genus Triatoma; species Triatoma infestans. Next base: position 540,623 of record JAAEAF010000056.1, read on the forward strand.
TAGTTGTTGAGTGATTGCAATTCGAATACGCGACTCTAACCGATTTCATTTAAAACTTGGAATGCTAATTGTGCAGCCTATCTATCACTTTTTTTGAAACCTTTAAAACAAAAAAAAATCGATTTGTGGTGTTAAATTTCTAATATATGAGGTTTTATTCAATGTTATTGACGCGCTCTTTTGGATTACATATGTAATCACTTCTCTACCTGATGGGTTGGTATGTTGGTACTTGTCTCCCCACCACAATTCCTTTTTTTTTTTTTAAACTTATTCTAGAAACGTTACGTGGAAGTTGCAAATTTTATATTTGTTTATTTCCAGGGCTAATTTTATATAATGTAACTATCTGCCATATATATTACATTACTTAGGGCGACAAAATTTAGTAAAAATTCCTAGTTTGTAGATAATTTGTTAGAAATGAAAGAATTACAATTTTACACTAAGAGAAGAAGTGTTTCATCCCACATTTTTCATTTATAATAAAATAAAAAAAACAAGAGAAAAGCATTTTCCATTATGGTTGCGTTATGAAGTCTGGGAAGAATGGATAATGTAGGCTAGACAAGAAGATGTTTGGACATTCAGAGGAGCCGGCTTGTGGAGCGGCTGACTAGAGAGAAAATACACACACAACTTCACTGTCTAGCATCGATTTTCCTGATCGAGCTGGGTGAACGACCTTTATGTTCTTAGTAAGTGGATGGGTGTGTGTAAGTGAGTGAGTGTGTGTGCGATGGTAGAGCCTAGTAAGAGACGTGGACAGGACGGTGCGTGAGCCCGTGGGGGGCCTTGTAGTGAGTGAACTGGCTTGCGGTATGTCGGCATGGAGGAAGGATACAGTGTTCCCTGTCCACTACCATGACAAGAGTTCCTAGTCTATGTTCTCGCCTGTATAACCATACACTGTTTCTCTTATTGCTTTAAGAATAACTGTAATATTTCGATCGTGTCAAATTTTAGAATTGGGTTTTTCCAAAGGGAGGGGGGATCATATACATGAAGTTCACTGAATAAGAAAACAATCTGCTGTGAAACACTCACAAAACTTTCTCTTAACTGCAATTCAACATTAGTTATTGTCAAATTTAATTAGTTATTGATTTTTTTAAACCAAAACCTTATTTTAAGGTTTCCCGGGTAGAGCATAAACGAAATATTCATTTTTGAGTTATTCTGTCCACGCTCACACATATACACAACAGACTAATTTCTAAAAACCACAAACACTGACTTAGGATTCCTTAAAACAATGTATTTCCCTAAGTAGTTATAGAAAAAATATAGGTTCGATTTAATATATGTCAGACCAATTGTCGTTAGATAACTAGTAGTTTAACCCAATCAGTATAGTGTCCATCAGAGTTGAGATAAAAGATGCGAAGGACCTTAGATGTTGTGCACCTTTCAAATAACAAAAAAACAACAACACGTATTTCCGATAGAAACTCAATATCCAAAATTTCACACGATCGCGCAGTACTTCCTGTTAACAGTTAGTAGTAAGAGAAAGTTAAAATAATTAGAGCCAATATTCATTTAAAAATAAATCAATGCCAATAAAATCTATTGTATTTTATCAATAAAATATCTTAATATTCTTATTACATTGATAATGAATCATATCGATTATCTTCTCTAAATAATTGAAGGAATAGCTACAGTCAGCATATTAAATAACATTAAATTAGATCCACTATTAAATCTTAACATTGGATATATTTTTTCTGCTAATTCTATGGAGTGTGTTTTTTTCATGTGGCAGGACATAAGTCAATAGGACATAAAGTTTAGTTAAACTAAGAAGGTTATAACAGATGTTTTCTTATACGTAGAATTTTTTTTATTTGTTTTCTTGTTTGCTATCAATATGAAGAAAAACTATATGGAATTTATTTTGTCTTTTACTGTTTGCACCTAGTTGTAGAATAGATGTTAAAAAAAATTTTCGCGTGGCTCCATGTTTATGTAAATTATTTGCAAAATGGTATACTCTTTTATCTTATCATCCATTGAACATCTTGTTTACCGCACATATTTGCTCCACTACTCTTCTCTTTTTTATTGTTAATGATTCGGGATTCGTTCTACTCTGTGTTGTTCATGTGCACAAGTGCCTCTGTTCCGCCACACCATCCCAGAAAAGCTGAATCTTCTTATCTAATTTTCCAGTGGGCTACGAGTAATTCTGCAGTCGTCTCTATAGATACCAAAGGCTTTATTGTCACCTCCCGGTTTAGCTGGAATGGCAGCAGGAGATAATAGAGAAGTAAAGAACTATGTTTAAAACTATGCAGCATTCAATCAAAAGCCCATCATCATAGCATACACCCATCCAGAGGGGAAAATCATAGGTCAAAGTGTTTTGGGTTATCATCTTTTGGTAATTAGTTGTGTTGCCCACACGGTGCTGACAACGCTTTTAAGGAGTACAATAAAAACAAAACTCTCTGGTGCAAAATTTGTGGGTTTTTGGAATGGAAAAGTGATTGTGGGCATAATGAAAAAGTAGAGGTTTCCTGAACAGTTAAGTTAAGCATTCACTTGAAAGATCCATTTTGTGCATTCCTCCCTTCTGGTCTTTCATTGAGAAAGTATCTTTTGGATGGTGACAAGCATAAAGTGAAACTGCTGAAGTTTTCTTTTGATGCAAGGCCAAAGTGATTTTTATTAGCAAAGGATGAATTGTGATTTCCATAGTTTCTGACCTACGCCATCAGGCCTACTACTCATTGTAGTCCCGCTCCCCGCCTACTTTTTCTCACTGGATGACGCTGGATCAGAACCGTTTAAATAACCACTAGAGTCTAATCACTGGACTTCTCGCACCAATGATGAGGTGGCCCTTGTCAATAGACTAGGCGCAGGAACTTTACAATACAGTAAATGCAAAAATAGTTTTATGCAAATATATGCATGTGAGTTGTGATGCGAATGTGTTTTCGATATATTTAAAATTAAATCAACTTACTGCACTTTTATTTTTACGTGATTGGTTCCGCACTTTTGGATGTTGTGATTGGTTCCGCAGAGCTGGAAAGCATCAGAGATATTTGCTTCGAAGCTCGTAGTTCACATGATACTTAATTCTTACCACTTCACTTGCAACTTAACACATACTTTAGTCACGACAACGTGTTCTTACTTTGTCTTACTCCTGATAAGAGGAAGTATTATGATCGTAAAATTTTCAAAATTGAGTTTCCATTGTAAATCCCTGGCCTTGAGTCCAGATTTTTTTTTCTGTGGTTGGTTGAAAGCTGGCATTTACATTATCACCATAATTCGAAAAATACAACTAAATGTAGTATTTTATTTTGTAGGAAAAAAAAATAGTCTAGTTTTGTTGTTTAAATTATTGCAAATTACGACAAATAAAATATTTACGACACGTGCAATAATCTGATAATATTATGTAAGGGTGATTAAATAGAAATGATATTATAATGGCAATGGGGTAATATTTAGACTTCATAGATGCATTTTATTTTACAGCAAGTAATTAATAATATAATAATAACATTATTATTATTATTATTATTATTAATGACGATAACTGTGAATGTAGAAATAATGTGATTATATATTTACATACACTATAAACTCTATATCATTTGATATTGAATTTAATGTTACATAACAGCTGTTCTCTAAATCATGTTTATTGTCTTTGTTTATATAATTATAATCGGTAAATTGTATGTATGTGATTTAACTTCACATTTGTAAATATTCTTATCTAGAGCTTTCTTTCTCTCTCTAATCACGTGATTACAGACTGAACTTCTTATCCAATCTGTACTACTAATACAAGATTTCCAAATTGTTAAATTTATCGCACTTATTAGACGCCATTCATTTTACTGCAAAAATTTGTTCACATTTTATTATGCTGGTAACAGGAGGAAGTGTTGCGATCATTTTAATAATTTCTAAATTGATTAAAAAAAAAAAATCGCAAAAAATGACTGGACTATTACTTCCAGATGTTCGTCATCAAAAATCGCTCGGGCGAGGGAGGTCTGGGGGGGGGATTGTAGCATTAATTTTCCATGGTTCTTCTTACCACCTATATAATATTAATATTACATTAGAAGGATTGATAAAATACCAAATTTGAAGAAAATCGGTTAACCGGAAGTGCCACTTTCTACAAGTTTCTTTAATTTTCTCTAAAACTGTTACACCGAATTTCTTGAAACTTGGAATGAAATATAAATGTCCATGTTATATAGGAATTGGTTCAGTGTTATTGGCGCTCTCTTCTGGAGTATAATATAATCACTTCTACTACCTACTTTGTCCCCCCATCCCAACTCTTATATTGTATGTTAGGACAATTAAGTAAAATTTAATCTTCAAAAATAATTGTCTATATTTAATTATATAGGAAGTGGATTTAAGTATATAGGAGTGTTTTTGATGATAGTAGCGTTATCATGGGGTCCACAATGTGGTCACAGTCCACTACCTAATGCTAAAAACCACAATTTATATTGTAAGGCTCACCGCCATTTATCTGAAATTAACGGCAACTATACGATCAGTAATAATTCCAAGTTTCATAGAAATAAATTCCAATTGAAAATGATGATAATTGCATAAAGAGAAATTTATTAGTTTGAGAGTGTTTCGTGTTAAATTTCGTTCATTTGATGGTCAGGTTATATTGTTAGATTGGTTGGTTTATATTATTGGTCTGTAATAGTTGGCAGAACTGGTAAGTTAACAGAAATATTTACAACCGAGTGGGAATTCCAATCAGTATGGAGTCCATATAAATGTTTTTCCACAAACAAAAAAAAACAAACACAAAGTAATAACCAATATAACATGTAAAGAGGTAGAATACAAGTATGCAGTGTTGCCATTTATTGTATTATTTTTCTTAAACTTCCTTTCTCGGAACCTCTACCCTTTAATTGTAGGTCATTTTAAAAAAAACTTAACTATTATGTCACAAATGTCAAACGAACTATTCTAAAAAATGAAAATCACTTAAAATCTCTACGCTATTGCAAGTATTATTTGCTACACTGCCTTTTCTATAGCTGTGAAATATTTAAATACCGGGAGGGGGGCAAGACAAAAAAAATTATCTAGTGTGAAACACTCGTAGAGATTTCTGCATAACGGTGTAGTTTAAATTTTATGCCCCTTCTCATAGATCTTCTATTAGAAACCCCCTAAAATCAAATAACATAACCTCACTCCTCCCCAAACCCTTGAATGAATTTTATCGGAAAAAAAGGTTAAAAAAAAAAGTAATAGATCTCTACGAAAGTTGTTGCAGTCATCGTGGAGTAAATCGCTGTAAACAAAATTACTTAATAAGTCCCATATCCGGTCAAGCGATTTTGTGTAAACCTGGAATTTTGGAAGCACATTTAAGAATCGTGTGATAAACTAAAATAACACTTTAGAGGGAAGCATAACCCCCACTCCGCTACCAAAAATTCTTTTTAAATGAAATTTCCTAGAAAAGTAGTTTCGATTTTGAGGAAAAAGTTCGTCAGATTCCCACGTGGAAAATTGGACGAAATATCAAGTTGCGATTATTCGGTTTTGAATTATGCTCATCCTCAAACAACACACATGCACTGTTTATTATTTAGACTGTTTTCTAAAAAATTTTTGCATCGATGGCACACCAAACGGTAGGTACCTTGCTGTGAGCCAAGCTCTAGTCCAGCTGCATGAGGATGCTACCGAACAAGATCCTTATTATATATAATAGTGCTTTCTTATATTGGGTTGCCCGAGACAGAATGGTTAAATTGCCGATAAATGGCAATTCTAAAAAAATGCTGGTGTGAAACACTCACACAAGTTTACAGTTTTCAAAATTGTAATTGACAAAATTTTATAGTTAGTATATCAAATATAATGAAATTCGTCGGTGTTTATACGTGAAAAAATCGTGAAAATTGAAAAATCTGTTCAGTAAAAACGCACTTCTGGTTTATTAATTTTCTTGAAACTCAGCATTTTTGCAAACTATTTATTTCTAATGAATTTTGTTAAGATGGTAGAATTGTATAATTAACTCTAGAGGAACACATATGAAAAGAAAGTTATGCTTTCCTCCTAAAGTGCCGTTATATTGCAGAGTACGAATTTCGGATTCTTTTGGAAAGTTTGGGTTGTTAAGGCCTGAAATTAGCTATTACTAATTTTGTTGGGTATTGATAGAGGCTCTGCTTATTGGTTGTCTACAATTTGGATACCCATTAATATAACTCTCAAAACTAACAACCCCAGCCCCCATCCCACAATAACTTTAAAGCCAACTACACCTTTAATAAAAATTCCAAGTGTGAATAAAAAAAAAAAAACAATAATTATAATTTACAACAGATTTCCTGTATTAGCAGCAGGTGTAACAAATTAAAGGCAAACTTTGATTTTATGATTAAATTTTAATGAATTTACTTTGCGTGTTCATGTGTGTGGTGTGTTGCGTTGGAATTTCTTGTCACAGCACGTCTACCTGTGTTTTATCGATAAATTTGAAGGTTATATTTCTGTTCAGGTTATATTATCTCACACTATAAACGAGTGTTTTTTTTTGTTTTTTTTATATATACGTGATACCGAATAATATTTAATATTTATTGATTATATTTTATATTTACAAATAATTTAAAAAGTACAACACCTTTACGCATCACATTATGTAAAATTATAGATTAGTTTAATATTTTCTCTAAAACTTGACGCTATTTAAAATGATTGTTTCATTGACAATGATAACAATTTCTAAATTGTTTGCACAGCTTTAAATAATTAGATATTTTATTAATAATTATTTAATACACCTTTTATTTTATGTTAACTTATTTCATGTTACTCTGAAGCAGTAGTTGTATTTATAGGCAAATTAAGTAACAAGTAAACTTTTACTATTACAATAGAGGAATAAAAACTGGCAATTTTACTACTAAAACAAGGAAAAAAAATCTGGTGTAAAACACACACAGCTTTCTCTGGCTCCTCTTGTTATATATAAAATGACAGATTTTATTTAAATTTCCATAAATAGGTGGGGGTGGACAAGTGCCTTTCTACCATTCGTAGATAGAGAGAATGATTATATTGTAGAGATTTTTTTGCACTGCCCATCACCGGACAATGAGCTGTAGAGAGGCTCGCAGGAAGAGAAAAATCTAAGGCAGCATGCTGGATTCCAACTGGGGACCTCCGCATTGCTAGTCCAGCGCTCAAGCACTGAGCTAATCACTTCCCTTTTGAATATACACAACTACATTTTAAAGTATCAGATTCTCCATAACCACCTAAAAACAATTTTATCAGAAGAATGTTACAAATTAAAATGATTGGTTTATATCTGTGCAATTAGGTTTTTGAAAAAAAACAAACTCAAAAACCTAGTGTGTAATGTCATATTTCCGGTAAACTAATTTTCTTCAAATTTGGGGTTCCTTGTTACTTCCAGTGCATATTAATATTATAGGCGGTAAATTAGGACCATACATTGTACTAATGTGATGCTTTAGAGGAAAACTTAAAGCTACTATTCACCCAAGATACTATTCTCCCTGGAAAATGTCGCAAATAAAAGTGGTAGGTATTTATGTGTGCAGTTAGTATAGGAATCTAAAGAAAATCGTTGGAGCCATTTTCGTGTAAATCGCGCAAAACTGAAAAATAAAAAATCATTCGGTAAAGTTGCACTTCCGGTTTATTGAATTTGTTCCCGATTGTAGTTAGTTGTACCTAAACGGAATACCAAGTTTGAGCTGCCTGGCGTTTTTTCTGTACTCGAGATGTTTTGTTCACTTACACACTCATACGACATTACGATCGCAGTTTTATCAGAAAATATAAATCTGTGTTATAATTGACAAATAATAGAAAATGAAATTATTACTTGGAATTGAACTTGTTTCAGTAACTTTTATTGCTGTGAGAAGTAAAACTAAAAAATGAGAGACACATGATTGGGGAAGCGCGACTGTCAGTTCCCCCTAGAACCAGCCCAGAATCTACTAACAAGGATATATGTATAGTTAAGAACCTATATAAAGTTTAAAGGAACTCATTGCTTTCTTTATCGAGAAAACTGAAAAAAAAAAAAAAAAAAAAAAAAAATTCAGCAGAACACATTTCCGGTCAACACATTTTCAATTGGAACTCGCAATTTTGGCAGCACGTTTAATTCTTAATAATAATTATCTAAAGGCGTTTTGCGAGAGGATGGGGGTTATGTTTTCCTCTAATTGATATTTTAGTTTTTTAAACTTTTGGTATCAATCACTATCTGTGAGAAATAAATATTTTGTCAAAATTCCCAGTTTAAAGAAAATCGGTTGGCTGGAAGGGGGGCCAGATTACGGCATAGTTGTTTTTTTTATATATACAGTTTTCTGCGATTTTCACCATAAAGCCATCACAAGGTTTCATTCAGTTGTGTGTACTAATTATATATATATAGAGAGAGAGAGAGAGACCAATCACTTTTGTCTTAAACTGTTTTTCCGAGAAAATTAATTTAAGGAGGATTTTGGAATTGGGGGAGAGGTATTATACTTTCCTCAAAAAAATGTTTAATTAAGTATAGAGTATCCCATTTATATAATATTTAATACAACTTAACATTAACTAATAATTATAATCTCTGATATTTTATCCGACGTAGCATGCATATTCCATTTGTTCTGACCGATTTCGGATTTTCATCCAAGGTTAGAGCAAATTCACCAAGTTCGTGTAGAGAGTTCACTTCTAATGGGTCGCGGACACATCCACATATTCAACAATAATTATAAATTTGATGACAATATGTCGATTATATGATTCTTGCGGATCCTATTTTGCTTGAATCTAAATTGAATCTAAAATTGAATTACTTTTACTGGGTTGTTTCAATAGAGTAATCAGTGAAAGTGGGGCCTCCTCAAGTTCCCCAACGGGAGTCCTTTATTCAAATTATTAGAATAAATTATGTGATATAATATGTCTAAAAAATATATTAAACGTTTCCGGTTATGCTAACACAAAAAGGGAAGTCAATTTTAGTTAGCTAATTAAGGTTTGCAAAAAAAATCGTTACTCTTATCAACAGAGTTTTTTTATTTTGAAGAACTAATTAAGAATTTACTGGCTATGGCTAGACTGTGAGGCATTTTTTTTCATAAAGGTATATTAACAGGTGTTTTCATCAACTCAGTCATATGTCAGGTAAAAGTGTCTTAATTAAATTTTCAATAAAAGAAAAAATTGCGTTTATGTCAAATTTTCAAAGTTGAGTTTTTACCTGAAAATACAGGTTTTTAAGGTTCCTTGAGTTCGAAAAAATGGAATAATGTGTATATGAGAAAGGGCAAAAAAAGGGATCAATTTATTTATAAAAAAAAGTCCCAGGATACTCAAATTTTGATATTCCGTTTTAGGTGCCGTTTCGCACCCAACATGAAAAAGTGTCAGTCAAAATCGTTCCAGAAAATGTATTATTGAAAGTTCTGGGACGGAGAATGTATTATTGAGGAGCTGTAATGGTAAACTTTCCCCTAAAGTGCTGTATTAGCAGAATGAATAGTTGTACCGTCTATATAACAGTATTGAAGTACGTTAAAATGTTGAATATTTGGTTAGATCTGCAATTCTGGATAACATCTAGTTTTTATCCGTCGTTGAATGCTTATTGTGGTTGCTTCTGACTGGATACTTATCCAACGACAGAGTAAGTCTATCGAGTTCGTGTAGGGCGTTGTCTTCAACTTTTTGTTTCTTTGTGTTGACCTGTACTTTATGTTTCTATAGTTAGAAGATAGAAAACCTCTCTATCAAGGAAATACATCTGCGTACACCTTCAGCTATTCTTGTGCTGTCTTTTCAGGTGAATGCTTTGGTAAGAAATCTGAGACGAGAAGCCCTTGCACTGGTGATCCTTGAAATTTGTGGAGCAGAAATTTATACGGACGGATCGGCCAAAATCGACAAGAAAAAAAGTAATTCCAGTTAACTTTGCGAAGGGCATTTCCAAGGTTCGGTCCCTGTTGGTACTCATGCACCAATTTCGACGTCGAGGTAGTTGCTGTCTTAAAAGTCACCCGGAACGTACAACCCCCCTGAAAGACGGGGTAAACTGCACAAATATCGTATTCTTTGCAGGCTGCTGTACAACTATTCATGTTCCTGTCTCAGTAGCACCCAGTTATGATTGGAGGTTAGAGAAAGCAAAAAGCAGCAATTCAGTACCTCATAACCAATTGTTGTAATATAGCTTGAATGGGGTCTTAGGAAACAAAAAAACTGGATTACCTGGCGAAGAAAGGTTGTTGTACTACGCTGTACCCACCGATCGGTGACTTTTGAGCAAGCAGTGACAGTTATCAAGCAGGCCGTCGGACAAGCAATTGATAAACTGCTTTAAAGCAAGACGAAGGGAGTTGGGAGGAGGAACAAATACCGCCTGATCTCTCTCGTAACCATTTTTACGGCTAATACGTAAACGACTATCTGCGCAAACATATTCACCGTATTGTTGTAGCAAGCTCAGCAGAAGTGAACTTCTGGTAAGCCAGTGGACCGGCAGTACATCCGTAAATGTAGTGGTATTAAATGGTTTATGAAGGTGCAATTTATCTGATTACATTCGCGAATCTATTTGTATAATACGGCTGCCGAAGCAGAATGTTTCTGCTTCCTAATGTTATGGGAGTAGAAAGGAAAAAAAGAAGTGTTTCTATCTCGCTTGAAACTGGTTCCATTGTATGCAGAAAGCTCGTTTACTCTCAACTTACTTATTTCTGAAATTTGTGTTAGCAAAACCAGAAACGTTTAGTGCATAATATGTTCAAAATATCGCATAATATATTCTACTAATTTGAATAAAAGAAATTCTTGGACAGTATGGGTGTCCACCTTTCATTGATTCTTTAGTGACTTTACACAGTAAAAGTAATGAAGTAACCTCCCCCGCCCGCACACAACATCCAGTATGACGTGACAGACACCAACCTTCTATACGAACTCATTTGGTCGCAGTACACTGTACTTCGGAAAAAAATTATGGCAGGTACTTTAACGAAATAGCAAGTTTGAGCTCTATACGATTTGCACTTTGTGAGATCTTTTACTAACACACATGTATTTCCGGTCAATATTCAATTTCGAAAATTTAAAACGATCGCATTAGTAATGAGTAAGAGAAAGTAAAATGATTTGGAATTATAAGAATCAGTAAGAGAAATTTGTACTTGAGATTTTTTTTTTAAATTTTTATTATGGTCATTAAATTGTAACACTGTACGTCATTATTCATTTATATTTATCTTTTTTCTTTATTAAGCTTGTTAAACATTTCACTTTTAACATTGACGTAATGAATGTGTAATAAAGAAAAGCTAGACGTCACACTAATTCTGACTAATATGCTTCCCTATTTGCAATTATATTACATGACGTCATTAGCATTGCCCACGACCTTTACATACACTGCTACAAAGTTTAACACATAAAAAGAGAAATCTGGTGTGAAACACTTACACGACTTTGGACTAATATTTAAAGCATTAGTATAGGTGATGTGGTAGCAGTTGTCCATATTAGTTTTTAGGCCACCTCAGTATTGGCAGCAGTGTTTCGACCAGTTCACACCAAAACATTAAATGCCATTTGAAGCATAACGTCACAGAGCGCCAGAAAAAAAAAATAACAATCCCCCCGAAAACTATTTTAAATTAAATTGTTGAAGGATTTTATATAAAAGTTGTTAGAGCCATTTTCGATAAAATTCCTTAAAATTTCCGGTTGACGGACTTTCATTGCAACTTTGCTGACGGATACGATGATGATAATGCTCAAAATGAATATGAAGATGTAAGATAAATGTAAGATGAAGTATTGCAATCGTACCAGATTTTTGAAATTGAGTTTTCACCAATGTTTCGGGTTCCGTGAATGCGAAAAAAATTTTTTTGTGAATGATCTGTGTGTGTGTGTGTGTTTTTATTAACAGAATATCTCAAAAAAGAAAATTCGCAGGGAGCTTAAACTTGATATTTATTTTAGGCACTACCATCGCATCTGATACGAAGATTTCGAGCAAATTTATCAACCAGAAGTGCGGACTGTACTGTATGGATTTTTTTTTCTAGGTTTTCGTGATTTTCTCGAAAACGATTACAACGATTATCTTTAAACTTGGAATGATGCTGCATGCTGCATAGATAGAAACGTATCATTTTTATTTGAAATAACTCCAGGAGTTCACGAGGAGCGGCCAATGAAAACACTTTTTTAAAACTTATCCTACGTTTCGACAAATTTATTACCTTTTTCTGGGATAAAAATAATAAAAATGTTAAACGGGGTTACACATAATTTTCATTAAGCACACTAAACACACACAAAAAAAAATTAATAAACAAAACTTGATATGACAGAAAGAGTTGCTTATGGAATGAACTACATCATCAGGAAAAAAAAAAATGTTAGGTAGGGTATGTTAGTAAAGTACAATGTAAAAATGTTTGTAAGGTACAAAAATGTTAGTAAGGTATAAAAATGTTAGTAAGGTATAATAGAAATATTTGTCCAGACATTTTTGTATAAATAACGTCAGACCATTGAAATCAGTTCTTTGCCAGAAGTTAAGGACCTCTGAGTTTCTTACCTGTATTTCCCAGACCTTTGTTTCTAAATCGGGGAATTCCAGGAGGGAAAGATTTCTTTTTGTTTGAGTGGGCAGATTTAAAGAGATTTATTGCCTCAGTATTGTTGCCTCAAAATAAAAAATCCAACATTTGGCAGTTAGTTGTTGATTTGAAATTAAAAGTTGTTAAAACGTTAAATCCGACCTTAGTAATAATTCCAGTCTGAAACTACTTTGGTGTATTGTAGTTGAGCAAGTTTAGGGTTATTAACAATTTTTAAATTTGTAATTAAAAAAGTTTATAATATATATATTGTATATATTAATTAATTCTTGTATTATGTTTTTTATATTCATTTACTGGTGTAAGAAAAAGGTATTGCTGTCACTTCAAATTATCGAAATGGTTTGTTCATCGGAATCCATTGAATGCTTCAAAACGTAGGAGCTCGCTTGAGATTTCATTTCAATTTGCAAGAAGCTTTCTTATCTCTTTTGACATATAGCGCTCCACAAAGCCGCACAGATATACAAATACAAATCCCTAGCCCCATTTTTATGGCCAGCGCAACTACCTAGATAAAAAAAAAAAACTTATAACAGAAATAATCGATTAAAGACATATATAATAAACTTGTTATAATAAAGAAATGTTTTTACATTCATATATCTTTAATTAATTAGTGGGCAGTATTTCCCGTATGTATAATTAATTACGGTGACCAAGGGGAAAGTGGAATTTAATTTAAACTGTATCACCGTGCAACCTTACCAGTTATATCTCAAACAAACCAGATCATTATAATGCAATAATAAATATTATAACCACCACAACAATAAATATTATAGGTTATAGTTTAATACACTAATAGAAACTAATTAATAATATACTTATAAATAGAATTACTAACCTGTGACATTTTTTATTGTTATATAAACAATAAATATAGGTTCCTTTGTAAATCTGTTTTCTACAGTAACGATTCAAACCTAACCTAAAAATAAATACATATAAGCATGGGGATATTTTTTTTTTTTTTTTGTGGAAAACATTGATAACATAGATATGGATGGTAACACTGCTCCTAGTTCGAATATTGATTTTAATTTTTGGCTCTATTTCGTGATATGCCGCCCCATGATGTAGAAGTTAGATTACAACATATATTCCAATAAGAAAAATTAACATTGGCCTACTTTAAAATATTTTCAATTTTCCTGAAACTTAATTAGTTGAAAATAAACGCAACGATTGATGTTACGTACAGGGAAAAATAATGTTGATTCTTCTGATATTGACTTATAGAGAGAATTAATGTTGACCTCACAGATGTTGACTAATAGAGAGAGATCAATTACCCCCACCCCCCCAGCACAGAGTAGGGCATTTAAGGAGAGTTAATCTTGATTCCTTGATGTTGAGAGATGGAGAGAGAGATCATGTTAACATTCAGAGAGAGAGAATGTTGACCCCATAGATGTTGACATTTAGAGAGAAGTATGGTAAGACCCCATATTTAGGGAAGAATTGTGTAGATTCCCCTGATGTTGCCGTCTAGGGAGTTATGAGGTTGATTCCTCTGATAAAGACTTATAGCGGTAAGTTATTTTTTTGTACTGTTGCGACCAGAATTAAGTATAGTTTTGGTTTGCTCTAGAATCTTGATAGAGTTAGTCCCTCGAAATGAACTCGACGCCTTTTTCTATGTAACAAGGAAGTATCAGTATCACTATTACTTCACTCAAATGTCGTTTTCAGTTCACCTTCTCCCATCTTTTTTAATATTGAAATCCCTACACATTTAATAAAAACTCCAATTATAAAGGGCCAATTATAGTCAATAATAACTATGTAAAGTGAGTGTGAGTGTCTCACACCGGTTTTTTTTCTTGTTTTTTCTTAAATAGAAAATCTGTAAAAGTGTAAATAGCGTGGCAGATATATTTATTGCAAATAAATTCATGGAAAGTTCACATCATGCTAAATACTTAGTTGCTTGCAATATCATTCAGGCGGAGCTATGCTAATTATTATAAAAGTGGCATTCTTGAGGAAAGTGAGTCACTTTTCATGGAAAAAAGTGGTGATAGGTGCATTATTTATGTAGTTAGAAAGTTTAAAAGAAACCTTATTGGTATCGCAATAAACTGAAAAAAAAAAATGCATTCAGTAAGAGTCGCATTTCTGGGGAAAATCGATTATCTTCAAAATTGGAATTACGATAACTCCTGAATTCTCATTACATTTTCCTAGTATGTTCACAAAGAAGTCGGAGCCAAGTTTCGATTAAATCTAGAAAAAATAAAAAATCTGTATATCTGTAACAGTCATATGACTGCCTCTTACTGCAATTTACGACAATTTATAAATATTCAGTTGCCTACCTTCAACGTTAGTTCAATGGGAGGATCTTAAATTCTAAGTTAAACAATTTTTTTGAGAGAAGGGTGACTTTCCAGGCCTAAAGAATCTCGCCAAAATCAATTTTCTTGAAAAAGAGTTTGGCATTTTCCAAACTTGACGGAACTTGCTGTTTATATACCTCAACACATCAAATATTGCATTATGTTCACCGTCTTCTGAAGTAAGAAATTCTGAACACATACATCTTTTACACGCGTGCCGGGGTACCAAGCCCCGTCACACACCCGCCCTTCCTAAATACAGCCGCCTTATAAGAATGAGTGACAAAGCTGTGTGACAGCTAGAAGTTGTCACCCCGGTGTTGACATCTTCTGCTCCCCCACAAATAAAACACAAACTTCGAAAACATACTCTCTACCCTATTTCATTCACACTGATTATTTCATTCGCGCTAATAAATACATTCACACTAATCCTATTTCATTACATTTATACAGATGATAGAATCTTATAATAAACTAAAATAGCATTTTAGATGAACGCACAAACTCATCTCTCTCCAAAAAAACCATAAGAATTTGTCCGGAAAAAATAATAACAAATAAAAGACAGATGTACACGTGCGCAGTGTATGGAGCCATTTTTGAGAAAATCGCAAAAAAACTGAAAAGTCAATGAAGTGGTATCTTCCGGTTGGGGAATTTTAACAGATAAACTTCCTCTATGATTCCACAGTGATTCCCAACATTAAAAATAATAATAATAATAATCTGACTTAAGCGAGCTCATAGCGTAAATTTCCGACACGATCACAATACTTTTAGCCGCAATTAGAGAAAGTAAAAATCAGTAAAGTCGCACTTCCCTTTTGGGGCAGTTTGACCAGAAATCTTATATGCGCAATGAAAATAGAAGTGGGTATATAATGGGAATCTTAAGCTTATTGAGTTTTTCTTGGCCACGTGTAAAGTACTTCATGTGACAGCTGTAAGAGGGGGTAATGAGAAAAAACCTCAGTGATAACAATAAAAGAAGCTGAAGAATGAAAATGTCTGTGGTAAAAAAAAAAAAAAATTGGCCGTTGGCAGGATTTAGTTGAGGAAGGGATTTGAGAAACGGTGGCAGTCCGTTAGATGACGTCATATACCATAGCGGAGAGCGCCGGGGGAAGGGAGCCAGCCTCCTCTCCTACCTGCTGAGAGAATGTGTTTTTGGCCACGTATCCATCCACTGTATACTAGTATCTCCCCGCTACGGAGACCTGCCCAGCCATTCCCCACTCTAGGAAAACCCTACTCGACGACGTTTTACGTCGTCATCAAGCTAGAAGGTTTCACCAACCGACCACCGGGTGCGCCCCATACCAAAACAATATTATACTGATTATACTGTTAGTTTAATTCAGTTTATAGATGTCAGTGGTTGATGTTATGGGCAAAAATGTGGATAGTAATATGATTTTTTTTTTTCTTTTCTCAATGGATTAACCTAACTATTATCAGTAACGTGTATTTGTAAAAACTTATAAATTTTTTTTTAACTAATTTTATAATAGTAAAAAAAAATCTAAAATAAGTGACATGCATTCGTGAATTTAAGTGATAGTGATTTATTTTTTTGTTTATTTTTATTTTATTTTTGTCAATGGAATTGGAGCCGCCCATGATGAATGGTGAGTAGTGAACAGCTGTTTTACTAACACAACATTTTAGCAAACACTATCCTTCCCCCACTCAATCGCATTTAAAAAAAAAAGGTAGTCCACGTATTAATTGTTTTAATATTATTTTTACTCCAATTTTTTTTTTTTATTATATATACTTGTGTATAATAACAATGCATTTTAAAACATTGAATTCAAAAGGCCATGAAATTTTTTCCTTTTTTTTTATTACGAACAAAAAAATTATTTTTCTCTTTCTCTTGTTTGCTGATAGAGTTCACTATTGTCGTTTCCGTCTCCGTTCTCTCTCTTTTCTCTTGACATTTAAATTAAAGACCGAGCTGGTAAGCAGTAGTAGGGATACTTTCCACGTGTTAGCCAAGGTCGTCTGTTGGCATCACCGTCATTACTCCTGCTATACAATTATTCTCTCTCTCCTTCTCTCTCTCTCTTGTCTGTCTGTCTGTATATATGTATGTACACACACTACCTCTTCCATTCCCACCCCTTTTTGTAGTTTAAAGTGCAAAAATCTTAGTTTTATTTAATTTTCTTTTTCAGATTGGTTTCGGGCACATTATTCAACGACACTTTTTTATTTTATTTAGGATAAAAGCCAAAAAAGTCGTTCCATGTTTTATAGGGAACACGTTTAAGTTTATCTTGACAATTACCCAGTTCCGTTTTCTTCGGAACTCAATTCGGAAAATAATTTTAAAATAAAAAATATTTTTCTTGAAAGGGGGGTAGTAGTAGCGTAAATTTTTAATTCTTAAAATCGAACGTACAATTTTTATTATTTTCTTAATTAATAATTAATAATTTAAATTTAATTTATTTCAAGGACGTAAGCAATAATCATACTAAAATTTATTGCATTTCCATAATTTCCAATTTGGACAGGAATTTTATTTAAAAATTAAGAAATTTCCCGCAAAACAAATAACGTGCGTAAATGTTTGAAATGTCAGAATTTCCTCCATACTGTGTGCGTTGGAGCCTTTTTCTTTCTAAAATATCCCCACCCCCACCCCCTAATTACATTGGATCCCCATGATCCATGCTGTCTGCCATATTTTCAGAGTTGAAAAAAAGGAAGGAAAATAAATCATAAAATAATCAAACATAAATCATAAAAATAATAAAAAACATTAATTATAACAATTTTTTTTGTTATCCGGTCCAAAACAGCTGCTACACGTTATTTTAATCCTTTCTTGCAACTGTTATAATATAGGTTAATACAACGTATTTATAACATATGTTTTAATTTTTATGTGACACTTATCTTTATACCAGATATTGTTTTCTGTTTCTGGTAGTTTTTAACTCTTTTTTTTTTTTTTCTGTTTTTGTAAAAGGGGGGTATTATCTATTTTTAAAATTCTGTTGTAATTATCATCTTATTTAAATTTCGGTTGTATGCAATACAGGTGCCATTTTTGTTTCTCATTCTTTGCTGTCTTTCAGTTCTCTTTGGAAGGGATGATTGTTGAATATTTTTTTGTTGTCATTTTTGGTTCATACTATTATTATTATTTATTTTCATTTTATGCGAAATAAATAATAATAATAATTATATCAATTAAAATTTTATAGTTTACAAAGGGTAAGGTTATCTTTTATTGTTGTGCAGGCTAGTTTTGTTTTCATTGTCACCTAGGTCAATTGTTGTTGTTTCATTGTTACATTTATTTAATGTAGAAGTATATAGATATAAATTACATTATAACTAATCATGCAGTTAACCAGTGTGAAAACATTTTCAAAATTTTTTCTTGTAGAGTACCATATTAAATGACGTCAGACAAACAGCTGATGTCTTCTCTTTTGAATTTACAGTACTCTTTATAGCAGTAAATTGTGATTATGTCCAAAGTTTCACATTTATGTTTTGATTGAACATATTTATTATCGTGTCTTATTAAACACCACGTCACCCAAACAGCTGATTCCTTTTCCCTTCTGCAGTGTACGTTATTTACTTTCTCTTCCAATATTCTGTTTTGGTTTAATATCATTTCTTTTCTTTTACATCAACTGGTCGTTTCTAATTCACTAATTATTATTATTAATGATAATAAAGTTGTCCACTAAGTGGGGCGTAAATAAATTGCCGTTGAAGTTGGTGTAGTGTCTTAATGCCACATAAAATGACCTTGATATTCTCACACATCACATATGGAACACGTGTTTAGTGTTATAAAAAGGTATTCTATCGATGTTTACTCTAGTAGATTATTGTTATTGCCAATTTAAACATTTTTAGTGAAATTATTTTCGCAATATTTGACTGTGGAAAAAAAAAATCTTTGTTAACCCAAAATTCTCTAAATTCCAAATGACAAATTTTCTAAATATTTGAGAATTTTTCGTAGTAAATATAATTATCTCTAAATTATGGGTGGCAACCATATTGTGTTACGTAACGAAGGTGATATATTTAATAAGGAACTTTGACGCCAAGGGAGATAGCGTCTTCCACAAATCGAGGAAATGCAAATTATAGCCTAGAAGATACTCCTGCAATGCGCCTATTTTTTCATTTGATGATCTATGCTATAATGGGGTTGTTGATGGAGAGAAATGGTTTGGTTTGAATGGATTAACAGAATGTGGTTAACACTGACTGCCTGGACTTTACACATGAAATGATAGAGTAAGTTAGAATGGTAAAGGGTATGACACGTAGAGTGACTGGCGAGTGACCTCAGTAGTATGAACTCTCCTATATCTGTGTCCCGTCGCTGTATTTATATGGTTTCTCCCACTCTAGTCCGAGAGAGTGGTCCTGGCATTTTGTCTCTCTTTCTCTGCTACGAATACTCTCATACTATTACATATGCATTATATGGCTTCATATCTTGTGGTTTTAGAGAGAACATCTCTACAAAGTGGAAAGGATACTTTCTGCCAGGATGATCCTTTTTGTGGGGTGGTGGGGGGATGCATAAGATAGAAATGAAAACACTCATCCATTTTCATATGACATGACTGTCTGGATTGAAAGATCATGTTCAGAGATCTTTTCTGGGGTAGATGAACTTAGGAAGGAACCACATTATTAAGTGGAAGTCTCCATTTACTGAATGGATTTCCCGTAAACTTCATTTTTATTATTCAGAGCTTCCAGGGTCTGTGAGACTTTAGTTAGGGCTTTCCTAGATAGTGCATTTACTTCATATTCTTTTTATATAATATAGTCATGACATTTTTTTTTTCCAAACTGGTTTTGAAGAAAAGCGATCAACCGGAAGTATCACTTTTTACTAACCAGATTTTCTGTTTTTTCCCCAAGTATCTCGACAATAACTCTGACGATTTCCATTAAATTTGGTTTTTCAAATTACAAAAGTTTAAAAAAAAATATTCTCCCTCTCTACAACTTTTAATTGAAACGATTTATCAGAAAAGTTCATGTAGTATGTTCTTGGGGTTGTTGCTACGACATAAGGCACGTCTCCCTTAACTGCTATTTTAGTGCAACATATGGTTCCCCAGCTACCTAAATAGTGTGTTGAAAAAAAACTAAAAATATTTAGTGAAAGTTTCCAACCTCCATTAAATCTGTGAGAATTGCAGTTTGAATAAAAACCGGATCAAACTGGAAGAATAGGAGTTACCAAGATTTTTGGAATTTCCAAACAAAACTGCTCTCCTGCCTTTGCAGTTTGGTTAAGTGACGGATGAAGCTATTTAAGGTAGCTAGTACTTTGGGTCCAGAAGACTTACTTTTTATATTTTTGTAACTTGTACAGTTCCCCCACCACCTAGTCAACTAACCTTTAAATAATAAGGAAATTGGTTCATTATAAATTTTTTCAACTTACTCTTACCATAAAAGGAAATATTACGAATGCGTCGAACTTTTTGAAATTTAGTTTTCTGCGGAAAATGCATTTTTTTGCATTTTCCTGTTTAGGAAAAAATGTTTATAACGAATTTATTTTTGCGTTTGAACAACATATCTTCAATATGGAAACTCGTAGTACGTTCATGCCTAAACCACCACGGCATCTGACCAGAAGGTTGCAATTAAAATCCATCAATCGGTAGTTGCGACTTATACAATCTACAAACACACAAATGCCTACCATTTTTATTTGAAACATTTTTCCGGGATAATTTATATTTTTTTGGCGGGAGAACTGGAATAAGAATTAATACTAAGAGAATGGGCGGGCGTCAAGTGAGAAGGTCGTATTAAACACAATTTTTTATTTTATTTTTTCAATTTAAATAAATGCGTAATGAAAGGAATGAATTCTCGCATTGTACAGATTATTAGAAAAAACTGTATTTATCAATCACCGGCTAGAGTAAACTATCTATTTTTTCGTATAGTTGTTTTTCATTTAGAAACAACGTAATGTTTTAATCTATCCACTGTATCCTAGTGGTTATTTCCATTTAAATAATGTTTTTTCTTTTTTTTTTTTGAATTTTTTTGTTCGATTATAATTTCGCAGAATTTCATTCATTAGAAAATATAATATGAATGAAGCAATAGGAGGCTAATGCGTTATGAATGAACGAATTCGGTGTCCGACATGAACCCTATAAAAGGGTTATCAATATCGATTATTACTTTCTCTAACTTTTTTATTTTAGTTTTAGGTTATCTTTTGTTCGATTATTAGTTATCGAATAAAAAAAAATTTTTCCGTCATACAAGGATTGATAAAAATTAGCATTCCACATTTGAAGGAAGTTGTTTTAGCTATTTTCGAGACAATTCCAAAAAACTCAAGAACCTATTCTGGTAAGATGGCACTTCCGTATTCCGATTTTCCTCATGTTTGGGAGTCAAGCAATGCTTCTTATATTTAATATTTATTATATTGGTACATTTATATTAATGTGGGGGTACCTAGGCAATAACCTTCTCTCGAATGGTAGCAACGCATTCCGCTAGGAGTGTATATATATATATTGGAAGTCTCCCTCCTCCATCTGTTAGCAGAATCTAATCTGCAAGCGCTATGGCTTTCTTGGTCCAGTTTCTTCATATATCCTTGTGAGCCTATAATACCTCATGAACAGCAGGCGATGCTTATTGTTGCTCCAGAGATTGATGCATCTCTCTTACCTTTTCCTGCCGTACCCGTTTCAATCATCCGTACCAATAATTTCCTGCCGTCCATACAAATTTCAGCCCGCCACATTTCTGGGCAGCTTGTCCGGGAGCAGTGCTCTCTCTTCACTTGCTCTTTTCAGAGATACTAGTCGCTTATTCCTACCAGGATGTCAGTCATTGTAATAATGGTACTCCCTTGCACCTATATGTAGTAACAGGTACTAAAGTTCAGTAATATCCTAACATTGAGGAAAATTTGTCTATTACAGTTGTAATGTCGAAATAATAGAATGTCGGGCTAGGGTTTACAAATATATTTTAATTTCCTTTTACTTTTAGTAAGAGTAAGTATTGTAATCGTGTCACATTTTTGATTTCGAGGTTTCCCCCGTCACAAAACGTGGTTTTTTAAAAATTGGTGTGGTATATGTGTGTGTTTGTTGAGGTCAGCATAACGTACTGGTCTGTGTGCACCATTTCTCCTATTTAGATTGTTATAGTGGATTATTGCATTGCGACCTGAAATTGTGCCTCTAGAGGCTTCTCCTGCACTGCCGGCCGGTGGTTCCTAGGAAGGGAAAATCTAAGAGCAACATGCTGGATTCGAACCCGGGACTTCCGGTTTGCTAGTCCAGCTCGCTACCACTGAGCTAATTCCTTCCTTTTCCCTTGGCTTTTGCCAATTAACTAGGGACGGAGACCCTACTTTGTGTACTGTGTTTGTTCTTGTCGGTAAAGTGTAGAGCGAGTATATGTAGTTTAAGTGTATTGTACGTGTACTGTTCTGACGAAGTGCATGGAGTACTGAACTGTGGTAACCCGTGGGGTCGCTACTCCCCAAGTAACTGCATGCAACAGATACCCCTTGCGGGCAATTTCTCCATATACTAAACATATATATCATTTAAGACTAGAATGGGACTCGACAATAATGTTTTGATGTAGTCAACCGGAAGTAACACTTTGCTGATTTGATTTTTCAGTTTTTTTGCGATTTTCTAAAAAAATTGCTGCAATGGATTTGTTTAAATTTGCTATGTTAACTACAAATATAAAGAGTTACAACTTTATTTTGGAAACATTTTTCCTGGGAAAATTCATAAAAGGGTTTTTTGGGGGGAGGGGGGAGGGTGGGTTTTATGTTTTCCTCCAAGAATGTTATTTCAGTTTATTATTAATATAATTCTGTCATCTACCTAATATTAATTACAATGAAATGTGCTGCCAAAATAACGAGTTTGTAGAAAATTTGTTCACCGGAGGTGCCATTACTGAATTTTTTGTTTGTATTTCTTTGCGACTTACTCCTATAAAGATAACCAACAAATTTCATTAAACTTGTTATACTAACCATACATACACAGATCTAACACTTTTATTTTTTGCATTAGTTTTCTGACTAAATTAATTTATGGATGGTTTTGGGTGAGGAGTAAGGTTATGCTTTCTTCCAAACAGTAGTTTTGAAGATATAGTGTAGATTATCCCATTCATGTATCTTGTAGACACCTAAAACAGCTAGTAAACAATTATATATGTTAGAACAGTTATAATTAGTTAATTAAAACTATGTTAAATCGCAGTAAGAGAATGTTTTGCGAGTAATGAATCACTCGATATATATTTATATATTTTTGCTTAAATAGAATGGTAGACTTGTTCGCCTCCCTGCCTTTTAAATAAACTTAACATTCTTAACAGTTAATTAGGTTAGCCGTGGGTGACTTTCACCTGCCCTAGTTACTGTAAAGTAACGAGGAATTTTTTTATTCCCAATATATTGTTGATTGTGTCATTAAAAGAAAAAAAAAAAAAAATATTCGAACTAGGTTCGTGTACATTCCTGGAATAGTTTTCACCTGTCTCTACTATTGTAACATTCTTCTACAATCTAATACGTCCGCTATAAATAAAATAAAATAAAAAAAATCCGGTGTGAAACACTCACATGAATATATCTTTTTTTCATTAATGATTTGATATAATTGTTGAAACCAAGAATTAGCCAGGCCTAATTCTTACTAGGTAGTGGTGACGAACATTGCACCTGATATGCCTAATTAGGTGTATCAGCCACAACTAATACGCCCCTTTGGGTTGAGTCACACATACGTTCCGGTTTTTACTTTCTCTTCCTCTAGGAAAAGAGAAGGTATTGCCGTCGTATCAAATTTTCAAAATTGCTTTTTCACCGGAAATACACCACCAGCCACCTTATCGGACGAAATCTATCAACCGGAAGTGTAACTTTACTAAACGATTTTTTTTTTTTTTTAGTTTTTCTCGATTTCTTCGAAACAGGATTTAAAAAAAAAAAAAAAAAAACTTCGTATACTATCATCTAAATACATATCTTTTTTTATTTGGATCATTTTCCCGGTAAAATAGATTGTTTGCTGGATTCTGAGGGAGCTTTTGTGTTATGCCTTCCATTACCACTTTAGTCCAGTTTTATAAATGCAGTAAAAAAAAAAAGCCATGTGAGTGTTTCACATCAGATTTGCAGTATATATCGGAATAGTGAATGTTGCAATGATATACGTAGGGGGTTGAACCACCTGACAGAGATAGATAGATAGATCTAAGAGTGTTGTGTGGTTCAGAAAGATAGAGTGCGACAGCCATAAAGTTTTGCCTTGTTAAAGCCTTGAAAATTATCTAGAAATAGACTTTATATCCGCAGTTAAAAATGGAAGAGACTATTTTATCTATGATCTTCGTTTTACCCATCTGAATCTGAGCTATGCACTCGCATGGAAGGGGAAAGATTTTTCTCAAGGTCATTTCCCTTCTTTTTTAGTTTTGTTTTGTTTTTTGTTTTAAATTATTATTATTCTTTACGCATTGAATGAAATAACATTTTTTTGGTCTAATAACATCAACCGGGGTATTTATAGCGTTCTTTCATGTGAACGTAAGTGGGTTTTTCACTTTCTCCTAGTAAGAAAGGAACTATTGCGGTCCTGTCAAATTTTCGAGTCAAACTTTTGCGATCCTGTTAAACTTTTCTTTTTTATTTGAAATATTCCCTCCAAATTGTATTAGGTAGTATTTCCGGAATGTGTTATATTTCCAAATTTGAAATGTAATATGGATTTTGCCCAATGTTATTCGATCTCTTCTGGTCTACAATGCAATAACTTTTCGTCTCCTTCCCCATTATATATTAATATTAGGCAATAATGAGCAAAACTTGAAGTTTAAAGAGTATTTATCATTTTTTGTAAACTCTACAACTGCAGCAAGAGAAAGTCGAGTGAGTTTTTCTTTTCTTTTTTCAATCGTTAAATCCGCTTTCAAGATAATTCCAAAAAAACTTTGAAATTAATTCTGTAAATATTGCTGCGGTTAACCGATTTTCTTTGAACTTGGTGTCTACTAGCAATGGATTATTATTATTCGGCTATAGGGGAGGGACCAAACCCTACGCTATCCAAAGCCCAAAGAAGAATCCCAAAGAAAAATAACAACAAACGGGATCAAGAACAAAAAGGCTGACCAGGTTCTAACCCATTTAAGATTCACCGCAGTCCGAACAAATCAGGCAATAACCTTAAAGAGAAATAGCCTGAGCTCTTCCACAGACATCCTGTTCCGACCAACCTGGTCCTGAACCTAATTTCTTCACAACTCAAGCAATCTGCCATAAGATGAATAGATGTTTCCTGTTTCTCGTAGACTTCTACCAAAAAGTGAGAAAAATTCTAAAATTCGACATAAGTTTACAGTTTTGATACGCTGGATTCCAGCCTATTTTGCACGTATGTACTTAATTTGCGTCAGATTCTCGCAAATTTCATCAGTACATTGATAGTTGGTCAGGTGTAAAGAAATCTATGCAATATTTATTGTATAATCGGGTTTACACTCCTTTGTCTGTATGTATGTAAGAAATCTGTCTGTGTGACTGTGCAACAAATGATTGGGAATGAGTTTTAAAAAACAGGAGGAGAGGGACCTAAATACCAAAGTGACGTGTGTTGTGTTAGTGTCATGTAATAGAGAGAAAGTTGTTAGCTAGAACAGAAAGGTGGTGAATTGTTGTGGTGGTGCCGGCTGTCGAAGGCATGTGTGGGTGAAGGGCACCACAGCACCAGTGTACCTCCTCCACACACCGCAATGCTGGCACCACACAACACCACCAACACCACAACACAGTGTGTGCAACATACTATAAGACTGATGAAAATTCCCTTTTACTTGTCAACATCGTTCACTTCCCCCCCCGACCACCCATCCATTCCCCACTATTGCCACCTTCACTTTTAGATAATTTATATAATTATAGATTACTAATTGATACTTAGCCATGAAATACTATTATTGGGGTTTATTTTTAAATAAAACAATAAAAATTCCGTGGGTAATAATAACTACCAATTTCTGTAATGTTGTTTTTTACTTTCACTAACTTTTTAGTAAGAGGAAGTAATGCGATCGTGTTATATATATATATATATATATAGGAATGTGTGTGTGTTAACTGAATATTTCAAAAACGAACACACGAAGATTTCGGGCATAAATCCATCTACTGGAAGCGCCACTGAACTGAATGTAAAGTTTACTAAAATCAGTTCTTTTTTTTATTTCTCGTAAATAGCTCAAATGATTTTCTTTAAACTTCGTATATTATCTACACGAATAAATATTTATCAATTTTATTATAACATTTCTCCAGGAAAATTGATATTTGGGGGGGGGGGATCTGTGGGAACAGTAGGGTTATGCTTTCATTTAAGTACCATTTCAGTATATTATATGCTTTTACCATCTACGCAAAATTAACACACATTAGAAGCATTGATAGAATTTCAGATTTGAAGGAAATTTGGTTAACCGGAAGTGTGTGTCTTTACAGAATAGGTTTCTGAGTTTTTTGAAACTTTCTCGAATACGGTTACAACGATTTTTTTTATTTTTTAAGTTGGAATGCTTGCTACACAGATAGAAACCTGCTTTTATTGGAAACTTAAAAAAAAAAAAAATATTTAATAGGAGTTAGGAGATCTGTCAGTTAGTTTAAATTTAAAGTAATAGTACGTGGTGTTGAACAGAGGGGTGCACACAATGCCCACTCGGGCTGTACTGATTGGATTAAGAAGTCATGTGAATGCTTCACACCAGATTTTTTGTTTTAATAGTTTTTTATTTTTTCGGAAACGGCAGCACCGAGATTTTTAAAAAACTTTTATTTGTAACATTTTCCGAAGAGCTCGTTGTATCGAACAACAGCAAGAGAAGTTGTCTCGAGTATTTTACACCAGATTTTATTTATTTAGGTATTTATTTATTGTAGTTTAGGTGGGGACCTATAAAGGTATTGGCTGATCAGGACTACATGCGTCATATCACGTAGCTCTCCACTCATTGCCCCCTAAAAAAAAAAAAACAACAAGTATAACCCTCCCCACTACCATTATATTTATTTATTATGTAATGTTAAGGTCAACTAAAAACATTTAATAAAAATTCCATGTTTGTGGTCAAAAACGGCTTCTGCCAATCGATTTGTTTATTGATCTATTTATACGACAATAACCACCTAATTAAACTACCCAAGGAACAAAAAAAAAATTAATTAATTTAATTAAATATCATTTATATATATTATGATATTAAAAAAAAAAAAAAAAAATTGTTGAACCAGTTACATTTTTGTTTAATACACCCTTAACAGCCCACAACAGAAAACCGGTATCTGTAGGGGGGGGGGGAGTTACAGTAAGAAATTTTCATATGTTGCGAAATTTTACAGTCTGTTCCATTCTTATTGCATAATTTTGTTTTTTTTTGCACAGTATATAACAAACTTATGTATAGTTTATATATGTATAGCATTAATAAAATGATTACTTAGAAAAATAATATTTTATTCGATAATTATATAATTGATGTAATCTATTATAATCGAGAGCTTTAACTATATATATAGCGTTAGGTGAGGACATATATATATATCAATATTGCTAAACTTTCTTTTAGCTATTTATTGCAAAAAAAAAAAAAGAGTGGGAGAAGCGGTCCAAGTAGGGGCTTAAGGTCTCTTGAAATGTGTTCAACTGTCTTTGAGAGTTGTTTTATTAATTGAATACCCGGTTTACGTAAGTTATTTGCAACATTTCGATGTGTAGCCGGTTATTTTTTTTTATAAGGCGGCAATATGACCTCTCTTAGAAACAGGGGGGGGGGAAGTACATTTATCCAAAATTATGTCATTTGTAGGATTTTTTTTTTTTAAGTCTACTTCAATGTGATTATCTTGACCTTTCAGAAAAAATAGGATTTTATGATAAATAGCTCACTCTGTGGACAGTTACCGAAAGAATATTGCACTCTGATTTGGCAGCGAAAAAAAAAATAAAAAAAAAAATTGGACCGTCAGTATTCTTCGGGTAACGGATCACGGTCAACGGTGACCCACTGCTTCGTTAATCCGGCGTTACCCCGTTTTATTGAAGTTCTCAGAATTTTTAAACTGATGAACTTTTTATGAATGCACATAGCATTTTTACAAGTTTAAAGCAATATCGTTGGAGCCTTTTTTAAGTAAGAATACTAGCTCAGAAAACTATTCTGTAAAGTTAAATTTCTAGCTTAATTGTTACTTATAGCACGGTTGCGCCGGCTGTTAACATAAATAAAGATTAAAAAAACAAAACAAAAAATTTCTCGTTCATTAATTTTGTTTTTCAAATTTGGAATTCTGGAAATGCTTTTTAATTTATCTTAATATTATATAACTTATCAAAGCATAGAATTTACGAAGTTTCACTTCGCCCAGCCTTTTTCATGAGAAAATATTTCTGATAAAAGTAATTAGGCATTTATGTGGTTCAATTAGTATATGTGTGAAGTTTGAAGAAAAATTATTGGATCCATTTTCGGAGAGAATCGCGTAAAACTGATTAGCACTTCGACTTTTGACCGAAATCTTTCTTTTTTTTTTTTATACTCGAAACATGTATTTTTTTTTTCGATGCGAACCCAATTTCGGAAAATTTGAAAAGATCGTAATACTTTGGCCTTTTTGTAACTAGCAGGAAGAAGGTTGTAGAGTGGCATTGTAGAGAAAGGAGATAATGTGTATTGCTTTGGTTGTTTTAGTGAGTGGTGGTGACTGTATTGTGTTTGTTACTAACTGTGTTGTTATGGGGGTCCAGCCCAGACTTGCTCTCACTTTTGGTATAATAATGTCTTAACAGGTTGTGGCGACCTGTCTATCTGTCAGTCTGTCCTGCCTGTCGCCTACGCACACACAATTGCACTCTCTTTCTAATTATGAAGTAATCATTATTAAAGTCCCACATGAAGTTCATTATTTATTTATATGATTTATGGTTCACTTATGAGTTTATTAAGTATCATAAGGATTTCTTTGAAAAATTTGTCCAGCAGAGCTTACTGATTAAGTTTTGTCTTATTGCTGTAAAAGAGAGAGACAAACAAAACATCTCAGGAACTTGACATTCTTTTTAATCACCGTCCATATTCGGCAATCAACGCGAACGATTAGTATCAATATTCGCAAACCGGAAGTGTATCCTTGCTAAATCACTAGGGGGGCAGTTAAGAGGGAAAACAAAATTCAGCAAATACACATTTTTCTGTTAACGGTGGATGAATTTTGATCCAAAAAGTGACTGATGATATTTAGTTTTAGCTTCCAACGATTTTTCCACTTTTTTTGAGGAAAGCTGGTAAAGGTGGGTACGGTAATTACCCCTCTCCCCAAAAATCCCCTTAAATGAACTTTCTTAGAAAGAAGATACCAACAAAAGTGATTTATAATTAGTATAGAAAATGTAATGATCCTTCCGTGTTTTTATGGATAAAATCGCATATTATTGATGCAACTGTCTGTATCGCGATATTTATCATATCAAGCTTCTAAATATGAATTTCCGGAAGAAAAACAAAACGATCGCTTTTGAAAATTCGACTCGATCACAAATACTTCCTCTTATCCCAGCCCTAAGAAGTAAAATTGTAACAAAAAAAAAAATTCATTATAAATAGCATTGAATTGACAAAATATCTTTTTAAATAGGAAATGACAGAACAATCTCGGTACAAAGCATACAACACAATCGATTAAAAGGTATTAATAGTGATTACACATTCGATACGCTTTACCAAGGTAAACAGATCAACCTTGGTAAACAAAAGAATTCTTGGTATTTTCTTCTTCTTTTTTTCAACAATTTTAGGTTTTATTTCTGGGTGGTCGGTGGGGGAGGGGGGATTTGCTGAGACTGTTCAAGGACAAACAAAATCTTGTGTGAAACACTCGCACGACTGTCTCATACTGAAGTCTATACAGTTATAAGTGTCACATTTGCTGACACATGTTTACTTCTCTTTAATTTTGTAACAATGGGGGAGAATCTATATTTAATGAAATTACTTTTTTTGAGGAACGCTTAAACCTACTTCCCCCACCTCTGAAAAAAACTTCTTATAATGTAGTTTCTCGTAAAAATGTTACAAACAAAAATTATAAGTCCTCTGTATTCATAGCTAGTAATATACCAAATTTAAAGGAAATCCCTCTGTATTTTATGGAGAAAATCGCAAAAAACAACTTCAATAAGAACGCACTTCCGGTAATCCGATTTTGTTCAAACTCTTAATTTCAACAACATATTTAATTGTAATTAATATTATTTAGATGATTAATTGTATAAATAGTACTTTAGAAGAAATCCTAACCTCACTTCTTCCACAAAAGTGTTCTTAAATAAATTTTCCCATAGAAATGTTTCAAATAAAAGTAGAAGATCTTTGTATGGTGGAGTTGATTTACGAAGTTCAATGAAAATCGTTGAAGCTATTTTCGAGAAAATCGAAAAAAAAGTGAATAAAAAAAAATAAATAAATAAAAACATTCAGTAAAGTGATACTTCTGATTGAAGAATTTTGACACATCATACTGGCGGATCCCATGGCGATATCTAACCGAAATATCAAGTTTAAACTTTCCGCTATTTTTCGTTTTTGACGTATGCTGTTCAAATACTTACAGACATACACACACATTTCTAAAACCCACTTTTTTGGACTCCAGGGAACCTCATAAAGTATATTTCCGGTGAAAACTCAATATTGAAAATTTAATACGGTTACAACACTTTGTAAGAAAGTAACAAGATATTACAAAGAATACATAAGGATCTGTTGACGTCATTTCAAGTTAAAAGTTTGTGAACTTTAAAAATGTCCAATTTATTTAATAATCAAACAGATAATATTCTCCAATGAATTTAGAATGTTATACAGGGGGGAAAAAAAATTTAAGAAGAAGAAAAAAAAAACAATTTATTGTTTTGTTTTATGGCCGTGGGATTCCCCGGTCAAGATGATAATCAGATGACACGGAGCGAGAGGGTATAAGAGATAGAGTGAGATTGCTGGGTTAACCCCTGGTAAAATCTTCAATCATTTGTCTTCGTAATACTGGGAACTCTAATTTACTTTTTTTTATTGTTGTTGTTGTTGTATTATTTTATTAATTTATCCTAATTTGGTTTATAATTAATCATGTTATGATATAGGGCAATTTAAAAAAAATAAAATAAATTAAATCCACATCATTACTTGAGCCAATAATAATTTATAATTAGAAAATAAAAAGTGCATGGAAATAGTTTCCTGATCAACTAGACCACCAGCGACTCTTGTGTTCTGGAAATGATTTTGTACTCTCTTTTATTGCTGTCAAATTTATCTATCTTATCCTGGCAAAACTTTGTTGAAATTATATTCATTCACAACCGGAAATACATGGAATTACGAAAAAAAAATCTAACGTATTACACTCACACATTTTACAAGATTTAACAGACAATTTTTCTTCAAACTTATATTAAATGTAATAAATGTTTGCTTGTTTTTAATTTTATATCAATTGGAGGATCTATAAAAACTTAATACTATGACTTTTTTGAGGAAACCCTAAACCTCTTTAAATGAACTTTTTCTTAGAAAAATGTTCCCAACAAAAGGTCTCTTCTTTATTCATAGTTAGTGTAACAAATTTAATGAAATACGTCAATATTTTTTATGGATAAAATCGTAGAAAATCTGAAAAACCTTCAGTAAAAATTTAGCTTTTCCTGTCAGCCGATTTTCTTCAAACACACAATGTTGACAAGTGTTTAATTTGTACGCAATAATATTTAGATGATAGAATTTATATAATAAACTTATATAATAGCACTTTAGAGTGAAACATAATCCCCCCCACCACTCTCCCAAAAAACCACCTTAAATGAATTTTCCCAGAAAAATGTTTCAAATAAATGTTGTAGCTCTTTGTATGGGTAGTTAATATATCAAGTTTGAAGAAAATTGTTGGAGCCATTTTCGAAAAAATCGCAAAAAAAACCTGAATAATCCATTCAGTAAAGTGGTACTTCCGGATGAGGAATTTTGACAGGTAAATTCCTGTCGGATACCATGGTGATCCCACAAAGAATATTATCGGTTTTGAACTTTGTACAATTTTTCGTTTTCGAGCTATAATGTTTTTTACATTATACACACACAGAGACCGCATTTTCTAAATGCCAGTTTCTTGGATTCCAGGGAAGGGGGAACCTGGAAACGTGTATTTCCAAGTGGGAAACTCAGTATCGAAAATTTGACACAATATTTTTGGGTTGTGTTTGAACAAAATATCAACTGTTTTGGTTAAAAAAAATCTATCAACTGAAAGTGCGTATTTACTGTATGTTTAAAATTGGTCTTAAAATTAGATAAGATATAATTTTATAGGTATGTTGTTGGGATTATTATTGTTGGTGGTTTAGTAACGCAAGTACTGAATGGGTTATCTTTATTTTTTTGTGATTTTGTTATAAAAAGGATTCGATTTTCATTAAACTTGGTGTACCAACTACTAAATATATAAAGCGCTACAACTTTTATTCAAAAGATTATTCTAGGAAAATTCATTTCTTAGGGAAGGAATAGACTTGTGTGCCATTTCGGTAAATTATACTATCCTATCTATCATCTATATAATATTACTTAAAAATTAAATGAAGTGGAAAAAAAAAAGAAAGTCGATTGTGACTTTACTGATTTTTCTCGATAAATATATCGACTAATACACCAACGAACAAACTACACATATATTTTTAAACATAAATAAAAAAATTCCGATGCGCCGATAATTATTAAAAAAAAAAAAGATATAAAAAAAAAATCAATCCAGTCAGCGCTGTAGAGATATTCAAGCATATTTTAAATTAGATTTACTTCCGTTTAATTAGTAGGAAACTTTCACTAATTAATTTTTTTTTTTTAAATAATCAACAATGAAGAGCAAGATTTTTACGATGAGAATGGTCGGATATGAATGAATATTAACACTTTCTTTCTGAGTTAAGAGGAAGTATTTAAGATGGTGTAAGAATTTCGAATTTGAAGTTTCACTGGCTGGTTATAAACCACACCACTTTTTCTCTTAATATAATTAATTCTCAAACTTAATACAGAACAAATTTTTTTAAAGTCGCAATTTGTACTAAAATTTGGTTTTTTTTTTTTTGTTCTCAAAAAATGTATATATGATTGAATCATACGATATTTTAAAGTGATAGATTCCAGAAGAAACTGGAACGGTAACAGGTAAGAAGGTTGTTGATGATGGTGGGTTGAGTGGCCGAGCGGAGAATGAAGATTGTTGATAGTGTGATATAAGAAATCGATAATATTGATTTTCTTTTGAGTCCCTTGGGCGAAGGACGTGGCTAGTTAGATCTGTATATATAGTTTGTGTGGTTAGCTTGGTGTGAAGCTTTTAAAGTTGATCTAGCGACTGATCGCTAAGCCTCTCAGATTTTCGCTTTTAGCTCTTGGTGGTGGGGGGGCATATTGCATTCGTCAATTGATTGCAATGAATATGACTTCAGAAGAGAAAATAATGGTGGCGCCTCGGTGTACGGCATTGCACTGATAGCGGTGGCAATATTGAGTGCTGCAGCTTTTGTGTGGGCGAATTTTGCTGGCCTGATTCCAGTACATACTCACTAATTCGTAACTAATCCCCCCCCCTATCCATGTGAAATTGTTTTTCCCAGAAAAAAAAAACTGTTTTATAAAATAAAATACCTTTACGTGTGTAGTTGGGGTTATTTCATTAAATTAAGCTTAAATTTAACTTGCCTTTACTAGATTTGCTGAGTGGTTGAAACAGAGGCACTGCAGTATGAGAAAGTTGCTTGATGTATCATACCATTTTTTTTTTTTTCAAATTAGCAGACTGACAAATGAACAGAAAATGACTTTTTTTTTTATTACACAAGAACTTTGACATTTTGTATGGTGGCAGTGGAGCAGGAGACGATTAAAAGTTTAACAATTATTTTATAAAAAAAATAAAAAAATGACTCCTTCATAAAAAATTAATAATCATTTCAATATGTACAATCCTATATATCCTATATCTGTACATTCTTATAAAGAATAATAAATTCATATAATGAACTTCATTCATAGACAAATAAATAGAAATATTCATAGCTATAAAAAATTAATGCCAGTAACTGATTATAATGAGTAAATAATTTAGTAAAATTTCTTATATTCAAAGAATATACAATAAATTTGTGGACGTCATTAATTTTTGTTTAAATCGAAAAGTTTTTGAATATAATTTACAAAAATCTCAACAGTTGAGGAACATCTTGTTTAATTAAAGGTAGGTAAATAAATATTTATTTTTCAAGTAATCGAGAATGTGGACCATATTGAAACAGAAATTGAGGCTAATCATCAAAATGATTTGTCACTAATGGTATAGACAGAATTTATTGGAGAAAAAGTAATATTTTTTGAACAAAAAAAAACTGCTATGCGTATTTCAAACCGTATGTTTTTTATCCCAAATTCCCCAGCAGACTGACATATGCGTAGAAAATGACGTCAAATAACAAAAAAAATGTAATAATTTAATAATAATTAAAGAAAACCACTGTTTCATTTATATAAATAGAGATAAATTATTAGTAATTGTTTGTGTGAGTGTGAGTGTGTTATAGCATGTTCGTAGTATAGAGAGTAGCAGGACATTCTTTTTGTACATGATATTTATCTTATAATATAGTAATAATTACATACATATATAGATAATTGTTATACATTAGATAATACTCATAATTGTGCCCATTTTAAATATAATGATAATAATCCTTGACCTCTTATCATTATGATTTTTGGTCTCGCTAGCCCCCCTCTCTGTCTTACCACCACATTATAATTACTGCATCATTCAATTTATTTGAATGAAACTGTGCGATGGTTGGATTATGATTTCAGATTTGTAAAAAAAATTTAAGTTTTCTCGTTAATTTAAGTACTGCTCGTTTTAATGCTTCCACATTTATAGTCCAGAAGAGAGCATCAATAACATTGAACAAACCCCCCATTTAAACATTTTGAAATTTAACGCCCCTAATTCCGCACACAACTGCATAAAATATCAATTTTTTTTCTTCAGGAAAATGTTCCAAACAAAAGTGGTAGATTTATATATGAGCAATTAGTTTTCCAACTAAATTTTAAAAAACAACTTAAAAACCTGTTCTTTGAAAACGCACTTCCGGTTATCCGATTTTCTTCTAATACAGTGCTTCTAATGTATATTCTTATTCATAGGTAATAGAACCTATAGTGGTAATTTAAAGAAAAGCTTTTAGTCCCCCCCTCCTCCCAGAACCCAACCTCCCCCAAATATCAATTTTACCAGGAAAGTGTTTTAATTAAGAGTGATAGCATACGAAGTTTAAAGAATATCGTTGGAACTGTTTTAGACAAATTGTTGAAAAACTGAAGAAATAAAACAAAACACTATTCCAATAAATTTATTCTTCCGGTTGGTGGATTTTGTCTAAAACCTTCGTGTCAGCTGAGCTTCTAGGATTTAAATGGATTGGCAAAATTGAATTTTCTGCGTTATTTTGTTTACACACACATATAAAGACAGTTAAATCTGAAAGGGGGGTGGGGTGCCAAAACTCAATTTAGATCGCAATACTTCCTTAAAATCAGGTGTAAGAGGAAGTATATATATTGAGGGCACATTATGAATGTATGCGTTATAATCCCAACTTTGAAACTTATTTGAAAATGAATGGTTGCGGGGGATGTATGTTTTCCAGAACATGTCTCATTTTTGAAATATTTGGGTACTTATTTAAATTGAGGTTACTAGGAATTACACATTTTTACTTTCTTTTACTGTTAGTAAGAGGAATTGTGTAATCGTGTCAAATTTTCGGTAATAACCGGAAATATTGATTTTAAGGGTCCTCTAAGCCCAAATAGTAGTTTAGCAATAAATTGATCCGTCTGTCTGCTCTCTCACTCTCTCTCTCTCGTTCCCACTCTGTGTGTATGAGCCAATCACAGTGTAGAAGTGAATGTGCCAAATGTGGGCGTGGTCCACATGATAATTTCAAATTTTTGATTGGCCTAACATACACCCACATTTCACGCCTTCCACTTGTACACTGTGATTGGTTAATTATTATTTATAGCTAATTATTTCTTTGATAAAACTAGTTTAGGCTTTTTCTCTTCTTAGGTATTCTATAAATTATCATTGTTGAAGAAAAATGCAAAAAAATCAAGTTATTTCCCAACATAATATTTACTATTTTATATAGAATTAATGTCAGCTATAAAGAAAAAATTCAATATTTTCATTCCATTGTTGAAAAAGAAAAAGGCAAAAATGCGAGATCCGCCATTTTGTATTTGGCCGCATATACTAAGGGAACAAAATAAAATTGATATTAAACATCCATAAAAAATTTCTCCAAGGAATTCATAATCTTTAGTTCAAAAAGTTTTCTTAGATCTGAAGTTTTTTTAGCTAGCTATATACGTTATATTAATTTTATGAATGTAGCAGAGTCCCCCAAAGTGTTGGAAAAAATATTGTAAAATGGAAATCTACGAGCTAATTCAATTTA
This sequence comes from Triatoma infestans, assembly GCA_011037195.1. Lineage (NCBI taxonomy): Eukaryota > Metazoa > Arthropoda > Insecta > Hemiptera > Reduviidae > Triatoma > Triatoma infestans. The sequence goes on from JAAEAF010000056.1 coordinate 577,331, forward strand.
AATCTAGTTTCTCGCAACAACATGAGAAAAAAAATCTGGTGTGGTACACTCACACAACTTTCTCTTACTCCTGTTCTCAAAATTATAACGGACAAATTTTATAGTTTGTGTACCAAATTTAACGAAATTCATCGAAAACTGAAAAAACTGTTCAGTAAAAGCGCACTTCCGGTTTACTGATTTTCTTCACACCCGGAATTTTGGCCAACTATTTCTTTCTAATTAATTTCATTTGGATGATAGAGTTGTATAATCAAGTATGACACCATTTTAGAGGAAGCTGTAACCCTACCCCTCTCCTAAAAGTGCCTTTAAATGAATTTTCCCAGAGAAATGTTTTATATAAAAGTTGTAGATCTTTGAATTTTTAGTTTATATGTGTAGTTTCAAGAAAATCGTCGGGGCCATTTTTGAGAAAATCGCGAAAAGTGAAAAAAAATCATATTTAGTAATGTGTTAAAACAAAGGCACTTCCGGTTTTCCGATTTTTCTCAAACTCGGAATTTCAACAACATATTTAATTCTAATTAACATTATTCAAATGACCGAATTGTGTAATAACCTGAAATAGCACTTTAGAGAGTAACCTAACCCCACCCCTCCCCCAGAAGGGCCCTTAAATCAATTTACCCAGAGAAACGTTTCAAATAAAAGTTGTAGCTCCTTGTATATATAGTTGACGTATCAAGTTTAAAGAAAATCCTTGGAGCCATTTTTGAGAAAAAAGTAAAAAAGTCAACTAGTAAAGTGGTACTTCCGGTTGAGGAATTTTGACAGATAACGCACAGTCAGATCGCATGGTGATATCTAAACGGAATATTAAGTTTCAGTTTTCTACGGTTTTTCGTTTCTGAGCTATGCTGTTCACATACATACACACACACACACTCACACAGACCATCTGCTAAAACCCACTTTTTTGGACTCAGGGGACCTCAAAACGGATATTTCCGGTGAAAACTCGATATCGAAAATTTGACACGATTACAATACTTCCTCTTACTAGGAGTAAGAGAAAGTAAAAGGAATCGAATTAATTTTATTACTTTAATTAAACAAATAAATTATTATAAGAAGAAATCGTTATATTATTATATTAGAGTTCGATAAACTAGAGACTACGTAACTATATAAATTGGAGTAAGAGAAAGACGTGTGAGTGTTTCAATTAGATTTTTATTATTTATAATAACCATGTTCACAATTAGATATATTTCTATATTTAATACTATGAGCAATAATAATAATAATAATAATAATAATAATAATTAGTAGTGTTTGTACTATTATTAGACAGGTGTGTGTGTATGTGTGTTAGTCAGTCAAGTTGTGGTGGGGGTATTTTATCAATGTTTCCAGTTTATATCAATTTTATTAAATACTATATATTATTAAATTTAAATTTGAATAGAGTTAACAAAAAAAAATTACATAAATTGTTTTTTTTTTAATAAAAAAAAATATTGAAATTCCTTATGATGGTCATTGTTATCTCTGTGTGGTTTCTTATCATCTTTGGCCATAATTGTCTTCTTGTTTATTTGTTCGCTTGATTAATTAATTAAAAGGTTATTTCCTGTCTTTAATTTTACATACATATTTGAATATAATGATTTGTCTTCCTTAGTTGAGCAGCATCAAAAACAAAAACATCGTAACAATAAAATGTTATAGTTAACTGACACACTGTTAACAAACACACTAACAGACGAATTTCTAAAACCATTTTTTTTTCTAACTCAGGGAATTTTCAAACATGTATTTCCGGTGGAAAATTATGTTTCCAAAATTTGGCACCACCGCAATACTTCCTCCTCCTTATTATACCAGCAATTAGAAGAGACAGTAATGAAATTGTTAGTTATTATTCACACAAACGGGAAGCAAAATTACTTTTATGAGATCTAAACTAAATCACGGAAATCGCATAATTGATTGCTAAAATGTGTTGGTCATTCACACTTGCGGACAGTGTAGTAGATCTCAGGAAATGTGATCTAGTGAATTTTATTTCCATTTTGTCGCTATTTTCTCAAAAATTATGTTTTAAACTTCCCACACTATACACATAAATGTCTATCACTTTTATTTGGACATTTCTCCAGCAAACTGATTTTTAGATGGGGGTTTGCGCAAGGTTATCCATTTCCTCTCTAAAGTACCACACAGTACAGTGAATATTTTTTTAAATTGTCACTGAGCTAGCAGTTTTAATTAAAAGCGGGTTTACTTTACGATACGAATAGTTGTTAGTCATAGGGATGAATTTTTAAACGAGTTCTCATTGGCTTCAAATCAATATTATGACAGTAACAGAATTGTCACCAAACATTTTATTTGTAAAATATAAGTCATAAAAAATTTTTAACCATAACATTTCGATATTGTTACCAAAAATGCTTTATTGTTAATTGTATTTGCGAAATGGGATCACAAATGTCTGCTGGGGTAACGTTATAAAAGTTAATTATTAAATGTATAATGCGAAATTATATTGTTTACGTTCAATGACACAAAACAAGCATCTGAATTATAAATGCTGAAGAAATAAAGTAAAATAGATATTCTAAAAAATTTGAAAATATTTTTGATAATATAAATTTGGTTGCCTTTGTGTCCGTCCCCTTGCGGGGGGGTGCCCCTGTTAGTATCCCCGCTTAATGAAACCCCATTTGGTTGCAAAAAACTAGAAAAAAAACATTTTGGGAAAGTTGAACTTTTGGTAAACAGATTTTTTTCAAACTGTGTAGACGATAATAAACTCACTTTTAGAGGAACTAAGTATCAGGTTTGAATTTTCTATACTATTTTTACGTATTTCAGTTATATTTGACCACACATTTACTAATTTAAAAGAAAAAAAATCGAACTCAAGAGACTTCAAAATGTGTACTTCTGGGGAAAACTCTATTTCGAAAATTTGACACAATTGCAAGAAAGTAATAAAATAAAACTGGCGGGAACTTACTGCGTTTTATACAAATTTTTGTCATTTGCAATTTATTCACATTGGCAAAGGTGATGGATAACACTCAATATCAGAAATGCTCCTTCACAGGGAAGGTAAAATTTGATAGCCGTATGGTGTTATTTGCTGAACACTGATTTTGAAGGAAACATATTTGTTGTCTACCAGGGGATTCACAATTTATTTCGTTTTTCCAAAAACTCAGAGTCCAATGCATATATATATATATATTATTAAAGTGCATGTATCGAGTAAACGATAAAAGTAACTGTAGTTAGATAACAGTGCGATATATATATATGCTGATATAGTGACATAAAAACTATTGTCAACGTGGAGGCCATGACGCCTATTGTGGCTAGTGTTGAATGGCCGTTCCCGCTGGGTTAGCCAGTGTTTGTGGGGCCGGTTGATGTAGGGCGCATGCTTGCATTCCTTGGTTTCTCTTCCTCACACTGTCCAATCTCTTTCATTCTCTCACACACTCTCGTGATTATTAACATCTTCGTTAAATGCTGTTGTGATATGTACCCGAATAATTGAAGATCCCCACTCCCCCGAGTACCTTGAATTTTGAAAAATGAAAACTGTAAGGGGAAAAACCAACAATATCATTTTAATTTGGGTAAACAAAGATCAAGAAATGGCGGAGTTGGTTGCTTTTTCTGAGAGGAGATGTTACTCAGGTATAAATTCTTCTTTAGCAAAAACAGAAGGTGAACGATTAGCTTCCGTTAAACAAGAGGAACAATCTGATGTGAAACATCTCATGACTTTCTCTAGAGCTTGCTGTCAAGGTTGCAGGGGGGAGAAGAACCTACTCAGGCAGTTATAGAAATGATTACTTTGTAGACCAGAAGAGAGCACTATTAACGCCACAAATTCCGCAGAATACTAGCGAAACTCAGTTTTTGACGAAAAAGTGTACCATACACAAAGGTCAGTTTAGCTAACATACCAAGTTTAAAGGTCTACACACTTTCCAGAATACCCCCCCCACAACTCCAAAAAACTTATTCTGTAAAGTCACATTTCCTGTAAGGCGATTGATTTTCAAATTTGTAATTTCTACCATTCTTCTAGGTAATGGTATAATATTAGGTGGGTGTTAATATTTTACAGAATACTCAGAATCATATTCCTTAAAGTAGCACTTCCGGTTAACCGATATTCTTCAAATTTGTAATTTCAGTAATGCAGGTTACAGGTTAATGTAATATAGGTTATAATAGGCACTGCATGTTGGCGCTGAAATGGTTTCGATATAAAATAGATTTAGTTATTCGTGCGTATGAAATAGTATAGGAAGTTGAAAGAAATTGTTCAGTTAGCCCTAGTTTTTCGATTGACGGATATAGATGGAAATCTTCGTGTCAGATTGCGCGGCGGTGGTATCTAAATGGAATTTCAGCTTAAAAAACAAACTGAGTTTCGCAAAACTGGACACTATCGCCATACTTCCTCTTACAGCAAACAGTAAGAGAAAGTAAAAAATCTGATGTGAAACACTCACGCGCGACTCCTATCTTCATACTTGTGGTAATTAGTCATATTACAACTCAAAACTTGATATTTCGTTTTTAAATTTCACCATCAAGAAGACCTTGGTCAAAAATCTGCCACCCTTAAATACCTTTCCCAATATTTTATTTTAAGAAAAAAGGACATAATTCTTTTGTTGCCAAGCAATATTTTTATTTTTTGTAAGTTAAAATTATGTAATCATTATTGTAAATATATTTTTATTGTAGACCAATCTTGTGTTTTTATTACCTAGTTATATAATCGAAGAAATAATTTTTATTTATTCAAAGATTAAGTTAAAAGTAATAACAATTATTATTACTAATGTGTTTTTATAATATACTTAAGTACGTCATATGATTTGTTTTTGCCACAGCTGCCTCTTCTGCAAGATTTCAACTTTGCAAAACAAGTTAGTAATTTTTGGAAAGGGAAAAGATAAATTTGATGTTGGTAGTACTGTTTCTAATTAATCAGCTGTATATGTCAACCTTTCGTTAGCTCTATAGGGGGGGGATGCTTTCATGTTTGTTTTTTAATTTTTCAATTTTAAATCATTGTGAACTATTGTGTAATGATTTTTTGTTTTGGTTTTTTATTATTTGTACTATACGAGTACTTTCAACATAATTTCAGTCGCATGTTTTTACTTTTTTTAAAATAAATTAAATTTAATGCAGTAACATGATGCAATAGTTTAATAACTGGCTATTGCTCTTTAAACTTACCCACCACCAGAGTGAGCGCAAAGTAGACAACCTCTCCTCCTTGTGCACTCGATATTCTCTATTTGCTTTAAACTGCTTTATCCAAGGTTGCTTCGGTTATTTTCTTCTTTTTTTTTAATATATATAAAATAAAAATAAAAAAAATATGGGAACCTTGAATTATATGCCCATACCATTGAATCTTGTTATTGAAGGTCATTGTAGGTCGAATTTATTTATTTTAAGGCTAATAAATTATTTCTGTGATTCTTTTTAAAAGAACTAGATCTGGTTTACATCAGTGTGAACATTCAGCATGATTTTCAGATCAATTATTGAAATTTCATCATCAACTTGAAATATTAGAAAGTTTATTTGAAGTCTCTACTTTGTGAAATGTTGATCAAGTATTACGAAATATTTGTTGTTCGACTTTTAGGATACTGAACAGGGACTTCCAAGATCTTAGAAGAAATGGCCCAGCAACTTCTTTCCCCCTTTGTAGGTAATTACAGATATTAAAACAACATGGATAACTGGTTAGGTTCACGTAGAATCCCTAGGGAATATGTAACGAGAATTTTACAGATTGATAATCGCCATGTTAATTATATGTTATGTACTATAAGAAAAATGCCAATTTAAGCTGGCCAGTTCTGTGGAACGCATTATTTATTAAAGCATAAGAAGTTTTAAGAGAGGAATGTGTTATCTTCGTTCTATTATCCCTTTTTTAAAATAAGTAAAACATAATCCGTTATAATGTTCTTAATACTTTGGCGTGCCGAACTCATTTTGTTTTAGTAATAAATAATTATTAATTTATAGGTGTAGATATATATATATTTTCATTTCTTAATGATTGCATAGTATTTTCCACTCTATTTATTACGAGCGTGTTGTATATTTTATTCTTTGGTTTTTATATATAAAATACAAACGCATAAAAAGAGGTTATATTGTTATAATAGGTTATTATTAGGTTATATTACTATCTCTTACTGCGAAGAGGAAATGTTGCGATCATATGTTTTTGAGAACACTTATTACAGGAGTGTGTATGTGTGAACAAAAACGAAGAATCGACAAGTCAAAGTTTTGATATTCCGTTTAGGTATTACCATCGCATGAGACCACCAAGGTTTCTGACAAAATCCATCAATTGGAAGTGCGATTTTACTGAATGGTTATATAAAGATTTATTTTAAACATGGAACGCTAACTGCGTAGATATTATTAACCTCTCATCTCTATTTATAGCATTTTCCGGGTATTGTACTTATATAATTGTATTTAGCGGGTTCTCATGGGCTATCTGCGACTTTTAATTTCAAATGTGTCTGTTCAATCTTATTGGCGCCCTCTTATGGATTACAATGTAATCATTTCTCTATATGTGCCTTGGTAAGTATCCCTACTATTTCTATAGTTATGTTTAGGACAGAAAGTCGTGTGAATGTTTCACAACTAGATTTTGTACCCCCCTCCCCACAGACACACACACTGACATACAGACATACATATGGATGATATCTTCGGCTAGAGTGGACCCTTATCTGCCTGGAGCCGTTGCTGCTGCTAGATTACACCTTATCTCCGTTCCATTGCTTACATTATCTTTTATCCTTTGCGATAACAGATGTACTTCACTTTCTGTCTCTCTCTCTGTTTCTCCCCCTCCCTCTCAATCACCTTCTGAAAAGTAATTGAATCTTTTAATTGCTTATGAAGTGGTTTTGGTTTTAATATACTTTTGATAAGTATTAAAGATTCTATTCTATTGAATTTATTTATTTATTTATTTATAATATTTAATAATAAATAATATATTAATATTTTTAATAATATATAAAATATATTTCAAATTTTAGTGGAATTTAAGCTTTTTCTAAATTGTCGCTTCAGTACGATGTGTGGTTTTTCCACTTATATAATATTAAAGTGCATTACAAAAAGGATTACAGTTGATGAAAATCTGTTTACCGGAAATGTGACTTCACGGAATAGGATTCTAAGTTCCTGGAATTTTCTCCATTAAATTATGGAATGCTAACAGCTCAGAGATATGAAACTATTAATTTTATTTTAAACATGTATTTTGTCGGAAAAAAATTTGAATTTAGGGAGCTGCGGGGGGGGGGGTCTGGGGGGGGAAGATGGGAATGTTGATTTCTTAAAATATTTTTGCGGTTTGATCTAGGCCGTTGTGTCTAGTGGATCACAATGTAAATCAAATTCAAACATTATCCACCAGGTGTGCTGAAAACAACATATATCATGTCGCCAGTTGAGCAAAATAAAATTGAGTAAAAATTCCAAGTGTACTGGAAATTTATCAATTTTGTCATTGTATGTCAGTGCAGTAAGAAAGGAAGTTGCAATTTTAGAGTTTCACAATTATATACAATACAATACCCAAAAGAACCTCAAAACATGTAATTCCATTTTACAAAGACAATGTCGAAAATTTGGGCACATTCTCAATATTTCCCCTTACTTTTCTTTTTTAAAAATAATAACACCAAATGAACGTAATAAACACCCTTTTATTATCAGTTTTACGTAAATATTTATATTGCATCGGCCATTAGGATCTTCAAAGACAATGACTTTGCAAAATCTAGAAGGCCACTCTGTGCGAGTGTGTGTGTATGTGCGTATGTGCAATATACGATCATAAGATACAATATATATATATATATATATATATGCGCTTCTTTGCCAAATATTATTAAATCTGTCCAAATGTTGGCATCCTAATATTAACCTCTTCGTCTGCCAGTTTTGTGCCAAACTTTAAATCAATAATATATTAATGGTGTATTATTATTATTATTTTAAATTAATTTCATTTTTTTAATTTGTTTTCTAGCGTTATATTTGTTTGTTAATTAAAGAAAATTCTTAAGTAGAATTTAAAAAAAAAAGTTAATACCTTTATCGTACGTATGTGGAATATCTTTTTTAAGAATTCCCTGAGTCATTTATACACAGATATGACCGACATGCTACTCCGTTTCTCAACACTTTCAGCATTCCTCATAATGTTTTGATGTGCCAAGAAAGAAGAAGAAAAATGACAAAGAAAAAGAAAAAAAAAAACTATTTTAAGAGATTTAAGAGGTCATGGCACGCTCGAACATGCCGCGTCGCCTTCCGTTTGTGTACACAGTGCCAACATCCTCTTCTCGTAAAGTTTTATTAAACAAATCTTTGACTGCAGAAATAGTAACGTCACTTGTTTTGGTTTATGTCACTGTATATCGTTTTTATATTTCATCAATTTTTACTTTCGCTTGATGTAATTATCACAAATATTTAATTCATAAAAATTGCTTCAAACTTGCGCAATTTTTAGTATAATTTAGTTGCCTTTATTAAATAAATATTACAGATGATATGAGCCACATAATTACATGCGTGGTTTTTAGAACAATACCAAGTTCAGAGTAAATTCCAAGAAAAACGCAAAAAGCTTGTGTTTCAAGTCGCACTTGCGGTAAAACAATTTTCTTCACCCTTGGAGGAAGTCTAGTAATGCTACCTCAAAATTATATAGGTATTTTAGAACAACCTATTTAGAGGGGATGTTTAACGCTACTGCTCCTCAAAAAATAAATTTTTCCCAGAAAAGAGTTCTTATAAGAGCGGATAGGTAGGCATTTATGTGTGTAGACAGAGTGTGCGTAAGTTTAAGAAAAATCGGAAAAATAACTGGAAAAAAATCAAACATTTGGTACACTTGACGCACTTCCGGATCTTGGCTGAAAGCGTTGTGTTCTCAGATGCATGGTGATAAAAGTGATTACGAAATATCGAATTTTTGAGCATCATTTTTTCATTTTCCTTTTTTCAGCAAATTTTCTAACAGCTGATTGCCCTTTCTCATTGTCTAAATTCCTAACTTTTCACTTTGTTTCTTATCGATTCCTTCACTACTTACAATCCACCACCACCTCTACAGCTTGGCAATAGTAGTGAGTGGGCGTAGTTAAAAGATATCATAGTTACTAGAACGAACGCTTTGGCAATGGGCAGAGCTTAACAGCTGTTAGCCATTTAGGTGGCACAACTAAGTTGCGATCTATGCAAATTAATGGCTGTCTACATATTTATACCATTTCAGCCTCTTTATTTCGATTGTTTTCTCAATATCTAAGTCCTATATCCATTTCTTTTCTGATATCGCTTGTATTCCTCATCTTCCACCATTCTGGTTTTTCTTCTATACAGTAGTTCTATAGTAGCAGAAATCCATTTCTATATTCCTTTATACCTCCCTGACTTGTTCTTTTGATTTATCTCCTACAGCTCAGCTCCCTAGATTACAACGCTTTCTCTAATATTGCTTTGTGTATTTTTCTTCGTAATTTTCCATTTATGTTATGATTATTTCAAACAAGAATTTCTGGTGGATACTCAGTTTCCAAAATTTGACACCAATTAAATTCTTCCCCGTAATGTGAAAATAAAAGAAAATATATAAATAAAGAGAACTGCCTTTGTGTTAGTTAAGAGAGAGTGGAGATAAGTTTTTTGTTTAAAGATGGGGAAGAAGTAGAAGAAGAAGAAGAAGAATGGACAAGAAGGAAGTAATTGTTACCACTGGAGGAGGTCATGACCTAAATACTCCGCTGTGTCCCACTTCTTTGTTAAATCTGCTTATAGTAGAGTGCGGTCGTTCATTCAGCAGGTTGGAGATGACTCGCTTCCATTTTACAACAAACACTTGTCCTTTAAATAGCTTTTATTCCATATCAGCTGATAAAATGTAATGTCACCTGTTTAATTATATAATTAATTAAATAAGAGTTAATCCTGTTAATAGACGGTTCAAAAAAAAAAAACAAAAAACAAAAAAAAAAACCTAAATCCTGTCTGAAACAATGAACTACTTTCCTCTTCATATTTGCCTTGACAAATGTTATATTAAAATAAGGGAAAAATCTTTTACTTGTACCGTTTCCGGCCGTGTTCCTGGCATTCTAAACAGCGACCTTTACTGAGTGTATCTCTTCGCTTTCACTATCATTGCTAGGTCAACACCGTTGGAGTATACCCGACCAAGGGCATCGATCCTGAACAGCTCACACCTTAAAGGCCACTTAGCCACCCACATAGCTAGAGCTAATCGCGTTCACACATTAGAACATAGGCACTTATCTACCTAGTGTCAAATTTATGGTGGGATGGGACAATCAATCTCTAATAAGAATTTTACTCTTTCTCTTATTGTTATTAGAGGAAAAACATGTTTTTAGCGAATGTTGTTTGTGAGAAAAAAATATATCTCAAAAACAAAACGCAAAAAGTCAGACTTGAGATTTCGTTTAGATTTCATCAGAGCGCGTCTGACAATAAGGTTTCTTGATCTACAGCCATCTACCGGAAACGATTTGAAATCGGTTAACCGGAAGTGCAACTTTAAGGAATAACAGGTTTCTTCGTGAGTTTTTTTTATTGGAATTTTCTCGGAGACTGATAACATATCACATTTATTTGAAACAGTTTTTCCGAAAAAATTTTATTTTAAAGATGGGGGTTGGGAAAGAATATGAGTACTATCTCAAGTACGAGATACAAGTACGTATGTGCGTAGTGAACTCAGTACAAGGTGGTGCGAAACCTGTATATGTTACCTCCCATTTTGTTATAATAAACTAATCCTATTTTTCTTTTTTTTTGTTATTAACACATACAAAAAAAATACAGTCTAAACAAGCGTAAATCAAACAAAGATATCGAAAACAAAAAATAAAAAATCTAGTACGAAAAACAATATTCCAACTTCCTGTTACAGGTGTAAGAGAAAGTGAACAAAACCAGCACGTCAATGGCGCATCGCATTGCGGTGTACACAGGGAGGGGGTGAAACGCGACGGTAGCGCTAGTGTGTAGTTATTTATCACTAGCGAGAAGATGGCTCTAACATAACGGCACTTTACATGCCACCTTCATTCTTCATTCTAGTGCGCAATCTTTTATTACTTCAGCATAGATATTAAGCCGACTGGCTTGTTTTGTTCCTACTAACATATATAATAAATACAAGAAACAAATCTGATGTGAAGCATTCACACTACTTTGTTTTACTGCAATGTTCACTTTCTCTTATTTTACAGTTTTAAATCAAAAATTTTCATTTAACCTGCAATGTGTATTAACCGTTTATCTGGACTAGCATTGTATTATAAAGATGGCAGTGCCCTCTACTCTAAGTTTTCTAATGGCAGATGAAATTTAAGCCAACTTTACAAGGGTTCCAGATACTCCAAAAATCAATGTTAAAATATTTCCACTAAAGTAGAATATCCTGAACAAAACTTAAAAACCAATTTCGTAAATGTCGTACTTCCGGTTAACAGATTTTCTTTAACTCGATAATTCTCTCATTGCTTTTTCTATACTTTAATGTTAAAGTAGAGCATTTTACAGGCGCTTGACGTTGTTGCTTCTTAGAACCCTAAATAAATAATTTTTTACTAGAAAAATGTTACTGGATTAAAATTGAAAAGCCATTCAGTTAGAGCCGCACTTCCGGTTGGTGGATTTTGACCAAAAAGTTTTCTGTACGGAACTTATCAAGTTTGAACTTGATTTTTCTACTTGGATATATTTTGTTTTTTTACACAGAGAGACAGAGACGCACCTATATATCTACAGACCATTAGCCAAAAACTTTTTTTCTACTCACTTGGACCTTAAATAATAAATTTCTGGTTAAAAACTCAAGTTTTCAAAATTTGAGCACAAAAGCAAATAGTTGCTCTTTATAGCAGTAAGGGGAAGGTAAGGAAATGTGTTCGTATTTAAGGAGGAATGTGGATATTTGTAGAGGGAGAGAGAGTGATTTAGTGAGTGACTATAAAGCCAGATCATGTAACCTGAAATAGAGTTTGCTATGAGTTCGTTAAACCCAAACAGTACTACAATCTTCCAAGCGAAAATTCACGCCATTGGAAGATTATCTGTTAAACCTCGATAGAAAATACCAGAATCAAGAGATTGTAATCCTATTCGATAGCCAGGCCGCCATTAAAGCAGAGCTAACATGACATCAGTTTCAAAAATGGTATGGGAATGCCTCGGCAAACTCAATGGCTTGGGCAGAAGCAATAGCGGTACCCAATTTTGGGTGCTAGGGCATGTATGTTGGCGTGGAAGGAAAGAAACGAGATAGACGATTCACTGGCAAGGAAAGGCTCTGCATCCTGCACTGCATTTTGAGGCCTGAACCCATTGTGGAATAAGTGACCACTCACTTTGGGAAGAACGTAGAAATGTGGAGGAAGTGAAGAGAACACAGCTATGGAAAATCCTCCCAGGTCTGAGGCAAGTTACCAGTCCTGCCTGGGCAGTTATAACCAGAAAAGATCTGAAACGTGCATTAGTTTTAATAAAAATAGGCTTCATATGCTGACGTGTTTCCTATTGGGGCATTGTAAATTCAGCTAGGCCTAGAACACTGTAGCACCTGCAGATTCCGGGGGAGGATGGGAGTTGGAGGAGTACTTCCCCCTCCTAACGGACTGCGATGCTATCATCCAGAGAAGATTTGGAAGAGGAGGTAGTTACCTGGTGTTGGAGGAAGATATACCATTTCTAGAACATTCTTCTTAGATCCTGAGAATCCTCAGAGATTTTAATCTGAAAGGGGTGAGTAGTCTTACAGAGACTTTCCGCAGCTAATATATGTCCTCTATTCCACCTAAGATATGTAAGCTTGAGACCGACGGGGGTATCTATACTAGCATTCGCCGATGATTTGGTTATATTCGTAAAAAATGACAGAGATCTTCAGTTTAATATTAAGAAGCTACAAGAGGAATTGCTGAAGATTAACATGAGGATCAACCCGGCGAAAACGAAAGCAATGAGAGTAGGGAAGAAACCTCACAGGATAATGAGAACAATAAGGATAAATAATTAAGGAATAGAGCAAGTAGACAGCTTTAGATACCTGGCAGCGCACCTAAATGAACATGGTTACATTGATACGGAGGTAACCCAAAGAATAGGAGCAGCGGGGAGGTTGTTTAATGCGATAAAAAGAGGTTTCCTGAATAGGCGAGAGGTGGAGAAGAAAACAAAAATAGAAGAGTACAAGACAACTTTCCTCCCACTCATTACATATTCCTCGGAATCATAGACCCTGACTAAAAAGCACAAATCAATGATTCAGGCGTCGGAAATGAGATTCCTCAGGAAAGTCGAAGGCAAAACCAAAAGAGACCTAGTCCGAAACACTACCATTAGGTCGAACCTCGACGTAAGGCCAGCAGTCGAGACTATCGAACAGAATAGGCTACGCTGGCTAGGGCATCTTCTTCGTGTGGATGCCCAACCGGATTGCCCTTGAAACATATAAAACTAAAGTGGATGGCAAGCGAGGGCGAGGTCGGCCTAGATTAAAGTGGGAGGACGAGGTGAAGGATGACTTCCAAAAAAGAGGGTTAGATTGAAGAAAAAGGTATGAGCTTAGTCCATGACCGGCAAAGCTGGAAGAGGCTATGTAAACTTCTTCCTCACACTGCTTAGGCGGTAGAAGACGAGCGATTATGATGATGATGATGATGAGGGGTGAGTAGTCTCACCCTTAGCACCAGTGGGGTGGCAGAATAGACCTCTTTGGGCGCAGTACACTGTAGCACGAGAAAAACCTAAGCAGTTGCTGAACACACATCAACTGTTTGTTGCAGACTTACGGATATCTAATTAGTGTAGTAAATTCAGTGGGGACATTAGTAGATCTGATAAACGAATATAATTCAGTATTCTCTATCTTTAATAAAGTTTTTATTTCAACTCAGACAAAAACACCTGTACAAAATATTTACGGTTGGAAATAAAAAGTAAAGAATACATAATAGGACATCGGATATAACTGAGAATATAACGAAACAGTTTTACACGAAATCAAAAATATCTGAATTATTGAGTAAGTAATATCAATGAAACAAAATAATACTACTCCCTACACTTTTAAATACCTAGTCTGCCTTGTTTCCAAGTAGTTGTTCTTTTCTCAGAAGAGGCGGCTGTCCTTAAATAAATTTAACTTTCATCGATATTTATATGATTACTAAGCAGGCCTAGATGTATTGCGTGTGAATGTTGGGTGAAGAGAGTGAGTGGATACTCGAAGGGACGGACAAGGTCTACGGGGAACCTTACCGGAATCTCATGCTGGGATCAAACTTGTACATTTCAGCCAATATCCGTCAACTTCGCCATACACCTCTTTCTAGCTTTTTAACTATTTGTTTTTTTACAAAAAAACGGCTGCTCCAAATAACATTGGAGGGGTGGCGTTAGGTTTTTTTTGTAAAGGGCCATTTCAATATATTAATACGATTCTTTCGTCTATATAATATTAATAAGAATTTAATTGTTATTTCAAAATTCTGAGTTTGAAGAAAAATGGTTTACCGAAAGAAAGATTTTTTTGTCTAAATTATTTTTCGGGGGCATCATACTGGTTCGGAGGCATTATACTGGATACATGTCCAGTTATATGCGAAATTTCTAAATACTTAATACAAGTAAAAATAATTAAATAGATAAATCATCAAAACTGTGTGTAAATTGCTGTAAGAGAAAGCCGTGTGAGTGTTTCGCACGGGCAGTCTGAATAAGAAATGCAGGAGTGTTATTCGACCTGTAACAGCATTAACTGTGTAGTTGCGTAAATCTGAAATATATATATATTACTAAATTAACCGGAACTACTCACGATGGGGAAAGTGGACTGGCCACTTCTTCAAGGATCTGCAGTAGTGAAACCTGGGGATATCCCGGCCCCCCTCCTAACACTACTGATAGGGTTTGAAGAGTTAGCCGCAGGGTCCCAAAAACTACTTTGGATTTAACATTATCCACACTGCCAAATTCTAGCTTACCACACTATATACCCTACACACATTTCCTCCTATAAATTATTACTATTAATTTTTTACTTTCTTACTGCCATCAGGTGACCGGAAACAATAAGGTTTTTGTCAGAATCGATCAATCGGAATGACCAATTTATTTTTTCAATTTGTTGCACTTTTTAAGATTTTTTTCGAAAACGGCTCAATCAAGATTTTCTTTAAAAATTTTATATATAAACTACATAAATTTAGTAATAACATGTTTATACGGTAATGGCCAGATGAGTTTTTTTGCCGTATAAACATCTTATTATAATTTTAAGATCAGACAATTTGACAAACCACATAAATTTAGGTTTATCACTTTTATTTACCACACTATTCTTGGAAAAAAAGTCATTTTAGAGAGGTAATATCAAAATAACATTAATGTGAAAGAGAAGCGGCTTTGGTGTTGTGGTTATGAGCATGTGGACTTGTTACCAACTACTGGAAGATCCCCAGTTCGTGTCCCGGCAGTAATTGCTAAATGTTTATGTTTATTTGTTAGAAACAAAAAATGTTAATAGTAGTATTTGCTATGGCCCTCTCCACGACATCTAATTTGGTAGTTACGTTACATCCGCTTGAAGAAATAAAATAGGCATGAATGGCACAATAAGCCTATGGTGGATGTGGTGCCGGGGTATAGCCCACTCGATGCGGAAATCTTCTAATCTACTTTACATTAATGAGAATTAAATGTGTTGCCAAAATTCCAAGTTTGAAGAAAGTCGGTTGAAAGTGCGACTTTATTGAAATATATATTTTTTATCTATCTTTCTTTCTAAATAAAGACATCATCTCCTTTAGAGTAAGATTAATTGTATATCACATCTATTATTTAGTTTATAAAAAACTTTTTAGGTACATTTTATTTTGAAATTTGACGAGTTAGAAATAATTTATTTTTGATGTTTATATTATAAATAAGAAAACAAAAATAAATTGTTTACAAAGTGTAAAGAATAAATGAAAAGTTCAAATTTGTTGACTAGTTTAGTTAACAAGTACTTCTACTAGCAAATCGAACAACTAAACACAAGTTGGAGTAAGTTTTCGATTAAAATCGGTCATACTCGATTATAGTCGGAAATAATACTCTTTATTTTAAATAATACGGAATATAAATAATAGGATGGTTTAGTATTTCTGCAAATCCGGTTAACAGTATTATACAGTATACAGTAATAGTAGCAATACAGATTTGATAACCTATTAAAGACAATATGAACATAACGATTTGCATGATAGCTGTTTAACTGGACTTGATCATGTAGAACATCTCCATCAAGAAATAAACAATCGTCTTCCCTAGATCATTATTAATTTACAGCTGGTGGATCACGTATAAGAGGAAACGCTATTTATTCTCTCGTCAATTTAACAATTTTTCTGTATTTTCTCATATTTCTCCTAATAATATAGATTGAAAATAATAATAATAATAATAATAAAATAATAAACTATATAATTAAAATCAACTGATCAATAAATTAAAGTGAATGCTAACAAAATAAATGCTTCATTTAAACGTTGCAGCCATAAGGCGATTGTTTTATAAATATATATATGTGTGCGTGCGTGTGTCCTGCCATCTCTTGGTGAAATATAAAACTATATTAGTTCTAATACTTGACACAGATAGCAGCTCAGACTTTTTAAAGATTTCTATTCAATTATATCGATATTTTAATTATTATTATTTATAAAACTTTTATTTGTGAAATTAGATTTTTGAAAAAAAAAACAATTTGAAGTGTTAAAAAAAAAAAATTGATGTGAATATAAAATCAAATGACTTCCTCTTATTGCCATAATTGGGAAATTTCCTTCAAACCGAAAGTTTTTACTGACGTCAATATTATATAGGTGGATAGATATTAAAACATACTAAAGGAGCACTTCTTTCAGTGTAGCGCGTTATCTTCCAGCTCTCATTGGTTGTGCGGCGTGTGTAGCGAGAGCCCCTAGGTTTATATTCTTTTTAGCAAGAAAATCACAATTATATTGTATAATATAAGCACTTTATAATAACGCATTAGAGGAAAAGCTTGTAAGATTGCGGGCCTTGCCCTTTAAATATCAGAATTTACTTATTTGTCCCAATATATATATATAGAGGTATAATGGAAACGCTTGTCATCCAGAAGAAAGCGCCAATAATGGAGAACGGGACACATTTGAAATTTAAGGTCGCACATTCCTCTGAACACACCAAAAACAATTTTTTCATGAAAAATTACGAATAAAAGTGTTATGTTTATATGTGAGCAGTCAATATTCCAAGTTTAAAGAAAATCATTATAATCCTTTTTGAGAAACCTATTCTGCAAAATCGTACTTCCGGTGCGGAAATTTTCTACAAATTTGGAATTCTATCAATACTTCTAATATATATTATAGATGGTACATACATTATACTGAAGTAGTACTTCAAGGAAAAATCATAAAACAATTTTCCCGGAAAAATGTTTCAAATGAAAGTGATAAGACATTTGTTTATGTAGGATAGTATAGGAAGTTTGAAGAAAATGGTTGGGATAATGTATTCAGTAAAATCACACTTCTGTTTAATGGATTTTGCCCGAAACCTTCATGACAGTTGCGCTGGTGATAACTAAACCCGGAACGTCAAGTTTGAGCTTCTTACGATTTACACATAGACCATTCGTCAGAAACATCTTTTGTTTCCACATACGGTGGACCTCATAGCGTGTATTTCCGGTGAAAATTTGACACAATCGCAGTATTTCCTCTTACGAAAGAGTAAACAAAAAAAAAAATCTACGTTATATAAATTTGACGTATAATTCTTTAGTGGAAATAGAGTAGTGCCCAATGCCACCACTAGGGGAGTGTGTGTGCGCGCACGATGTTAATTTAATTGGATAATAATAATAATATTAAGTGGGCATTTGTAGTTTTGCGCGCACCAACCTCAATCACATTTAACTTGAGGCCTTTTTATTCTGATAAGAATTTTATCTTATCTAGTATGTCTGTTCGCTGATTTCAAGCTCCTCCTCCCCCACGCTGTTACCGTTTATGTTACATTTTCTTTTTACTGTAATTATCATTTATAAAACCATTTTTATACTTCAATTGTTTTTTTTTTTGCCTAAATTGTTCGATAACCTTATTTATTTCTTCATTGATTAAATATTTGTAGGCGATTTTATAATCTTCAATTACACAATTGAATTTTTATTAGCCTTCACAGTACGATACAAGAAGAAAATAAGTATTCTGAGTGTGCATGCGCATGCGCATGAAGAAGTCAACACAAAAATTGAAAAATCGCAGGAAATCCACACTTTGGAAGATAAATATAACCTCCTTGTAGTTATTATCAACACGTGTAAGACCAAGAAGATTTTCTTCCTCTCACTTTTGACGACCTAATAATAATAATGGAACCCAAAATTCCTTCCTTCCAACAACTCCAATCACTTTCACGGAGCCCAGAGCAATCTTCTTGCTTCGATTGAAAACAACAGATTTTTTCTGAATATACGCGATTTCTTATTTAGACATTTGAAATTCGCTGCAAACGCAAAACACCGCAGCTTCTCCTCCAAAAATCCATTTCTAGGACTAAGAGCTTCCGGGTCATTTTATTGTCTAGGTTTCGCATGTTATACCCAAAAGGAAAGAGCTATATAAAATCGTAGACAGGCTAAGATTTTTTGTTATTCCATAGTAACGAGTTCAATATGCCTATTTTCGTATTTTTTTTTTTTATTGTTTCCAGAGTTTGTATACATGTGAATAAACTATCAAAAACGAAAAAAATACTCTGAGGAAGTTGAGATTTCGTCCATTTTTACCGAATAGTTCTTTTTCCAATTTTTATATCGTATTTTTATTTTCGTAATATATATATACTATCTATCTATACTAATGATATGCTCATCACTTTTATTTGAAGCTTTTTTTTTTTTTTAGGAAAATATATTTTAATGGGGGCCGTGTGGTGAAGTAGCAAAAGTTAAGGTATTCATGGTACGTTTCGGTACAGTTTATGGTTCTTATATATATGTGGGTTAGATTGTTAGATATATATATTACTATATATATGTGGGTTAGATTGTTAGGTATATATAATTACTAACTAAATATTATTAATGCATTTTTGATAATAAACGGAATTGTGGGATTTGTATTATTATTATTTATTTAGCATTGTGATGAGATTATATATACAATATTAAGTTACAGGACCAGCATTGTTAGAATTCCAAATTTGAAGAAAATTGGTCAAACGGAAGTGCGACATTGTAGTGTAGTTTTTACTCAGAGGAAGTATTGCGAGCATGTAAATTTTCTATATAGGTTTTCACCGAAAATATTGCTTTTTGAGGTCTCCTGAGTCGGAAAAAGTGGAATTTATAGAAATTGGTCTGTGTATATGTGTGGATCAGCATAATTAAAAAAAAAAAAAAAAAGGAACTTCACTCCACAATAAGGTTTTGATAGGGAAGGAAATCGCTAAGTGGTTAGCCTTCTGGACTGCCACGCGGAGAACCCTTAGATTTTTCTTCCTAGAAGCCTCTACAGGTGATGGACATTGTTGTCTGTAACGAGAGATCACTGTCCGGAAACCGGCAGTGCACTGAGAAGGCTCCGGGCGCCAATACCATAGATGTAACGCGCCTTAAGTTAAAAAAAAAAAATTAGGTTTTGATCAAAATCGATCAACCGGAAACTGACAACTCAATTTAATGAATAGATTTTTTCATTTTGTTTTGCAATTTTCTTGAAAATTGTTTCAACATATGCTTTCCTCTAAAGTGCTATATTTCAATTTATCTATATTGTATTAATTAGAATGTGTAAATATATCACACAAAATTCCGAAAAATCAGTTGATCGGAAATAAGACATTGCTGAACAGTTTTTTGCAATTTACTTCCACTCTGGATGTCATTAAACTTGGAATACTAATACTAACTGTACAAACTGAATCCTATCACTTTAGTTTGAAGCTTTTTTTTTCTCCTGAAGAAAAGTGTACTGGTTTTGGTGAGGTTCTATGGAACTGGAAGATCATGTTCCCTCACACAATATTGACGACTATAGCTCGATAACTTAATTGTGAAACCTGTGGGTGGAGTTAGATGACGTCACACCTACTAGAAAGCTTTGACAACTTGAAATATTATCGGCACAGATATTATTTATTTGTATCATTATTATTTGTAACTTTTTTTACTTTTTTTTCTTGTAATGGTTTTTAGGGGGTTGGGTTTTCCGGGCTACAACGTAATCACTTTAATTATTATAACCTACGCCTACAACCCTCTATATTTAGGGCAAGTGAGTAAAATTTATTGTTTACTGAAAAGTTGTCACTTTTATAACTTTTACTTTTCACTTTTATAACCAATGAGAGAAAGTCGTGTGATTATGTCGCAACAGACATTTTTTTTTTGGTATGTATAAGGACGGACGAGATATACTTTGCTATAAATAATTTTATCTTAATGGTATTTACAATTACGAACTAAATATTATTAATCTATTTTTGATAATAAACGGAATTGTGGGATTTGTATTATTATTTAGTTAACATTGTGATGAGATTATATATTATTGTTATCATTATTGTGATTATATAATCTTGAATAAATAAATAATTCATTGAAAATAATTTTTACTTGAAATGTAATTTTTCTATGTAATACGACCGCGACCAATTTTCAGTACTTGAGTATTCACCGGAAGTAAGTATTTTGAGGTCTCTAATAAATTAAATAAAATTTGACCACATAATAAAATTCAAAGCAGTTGGCGTATTAATTGGAGTAAAACGGAAGTGTCGTGTGAGTGTTTCACACCAGATTTTTTTTTTTTATTACTTTCTCTTTTACTAACTGTAGTGGAAGTTATTTTCGAGGCATTTTCCAAATTTTTTGTATCTGAAATACTTGTGTGTATACTTGTGTATATGTATATAAATGTGTATATGAATAATGAAGAAAGAGGAAAAAGGATTCGACAGAAAACTATCGGTCAAGTACCCTGAACCGGAAGTAGTCCTCACTAAATATATATATATATTATATATATAATATAAAAAACACACTAAACCAATTTTTACTTTGAACTTTGCATGCATATTATACGTTCATAGCACTTTTTTTAAAAATTAAAAGAAAAAATTTGGCGCGGGTAAAGTTTGCCACTCACTCCTCCCCTTATCAAGTGCTTGAAAAATGCGGAATTTTAAGCAAATCGATTGACAGCCATAAGAATTTCTTGAACTCTTTTCTCCCCACCCAATTTTCCACGATACACTTGATGGATGACGAGACCCCCTCCAAAACATTTCTTTACTATTCAATTAAAAAAACTTACGAGTTAATCACATCAGATTATTTTTTTTAATTCATAATAATTTAAAAGACTTACTCCAACCCCCCTGATAAAAATGTTTCAAATGTAAAGTATTGGAACTCATAAGTTTAGGTATTATTTATACCGGGTTTAAAGAAAATCGAAAAAAAAAAAATTCTTTAACAAAAAAAACTAAAACATTAAATTCGTTCTTTTATTAAATAATTAAATTTTTATGTAATATTGTATAAAGAATGAAAAGTTAACATATAAAGGCGTTTTGAGTTGTCGCCCATTAACCTTGTCAGCTGTCTGCAATCTAGTCGGCCGTGGTGCTGCTGTAGAAAACTGCCAAGGCCGTCTGAATCAGTTTCTCTCTCTCACACTCTCCATCTTCTCTCAGTTTCTAACAGCCACGTGGTTTTTACAGTCTTGGTTTGCTGCTGCTGTTCTACACCAGTATCGCTCTCGGCGCACCGCCACCACCATCTGCTCTAAATTGCACATGCGCAAACCATGGTAAAACATGGAGCTCAGTTAAATTTCCAACCCTCTTACCACATCGTTTCTAATCAGCTGATTTCTTGTCTATTCACTTAACCTTACTCTTTATTATATAATTTTTCACTTCCCCCTCTTTTTTTTTTATAGTAAGTTTTATATGTATAAAGCCAAGTTTTTTAAAATTTAAAAAGATAAATTCTCTAGTAGAAATTATACATTTTCTTATTTTTATTTTCTTATTTTCTAGACTAGAAAGTAATTGACGGTATTGCAAACATTGTGCCGTCATACTTAAAATTTAAAACTTCTCTTCCTTTGCATACAGAACCTAGAAATGTGACTATTTGTTCTTATCTCAGCAAGAGGAAATTTTTTTTTTTTTTTTGGAATATCTGTTTTATAATAGCGTCCGATTAAGGTTACTGTAAAATCTGTTAACCGGAAATGCTTATTTACACAGAATATTTTTTTTTTCTTCAGTTTTTGCGATTTCAATAGAAAATGACCCCCAACGATTTTCTTGAAACTACTCACGTATAGGCCTCCTATCTCTTTTATTTGGAACATTTATCCCAAGAAATTGGATATTTTGGGGAGTTCTGGTGGAGCAGCAATGATAGATAAGCTTTCCTCAAAATAGCCACTGTAATACAATGTTTATGATTTTTAGCACCTGCATATTAAAATCATTACATTAAAATCATTACTAGAAAATCAAAGAATAAAGAAAATCGGGAAACCGGAAGTGCAACCGTACGGAATGGATTACTGAGTTTTTCTGAGTGTGCTAACTGCGTCTAATTCTAAACTAACCTATCACTTTTTGTCTAGATAAATTGCTGTTTTCGGTGGTTCTATGGTAATGTATAAGTTTGGCTTTACAACTACATCCAGAATCTGTATTTATGTGTAATTCCTGGTGATTACGATCGTTTAGTAAAAATTCCCGATTTGAAGTAAATTTATCGATTACGCATGTAATTACGCAGTTACGGAATTAATGCTTCTGTTACTAGAGTAAGAAAAAGTGGTGCGACTGTGTTTTACAGGCTACATTTTTTTTTTTTTTTTCCCCAAGGATTATAATAATTTTTATGTATGTATATAAACTTCTTATATAACTACTTCTTAGAAGACTACTTCTTATATAGAACTTCTTATATAGGTATATGTGTCTAATAATTAGTAATTTTTAATGTGCTAAATTTGGCGGGAGTGAGCGATCGCGCGAATATTGCGGGTGAAAGTAACTACTAACTTGTGCGCGGTGTATGGAGTAGTGGCTGCTGCCAGTTAGGGTAGGCCCATTGCCACATTGTTCGCAATCTTATATTAGCAAACAGGTTTTTTTTTTTTTTTTTTTTTTTTTGTGACACGAGAAATAACTAAATAACAAACATTCATTGCCTAGTTTCGTTTTTGAAAGCTCTCCCCCCTTACTCAGGCCCCAAGCCCCTCCAAAAATCAATTTTCTAGAATAAAAATCAGGTGTGAAACACTCATACCTATGGCCATCCCAATTATACAATTTAATAGTGAGCGGACCTATGTGGGACCTGCTATGCTAAACTAACAAGTCTGGCAGACATTTCTGTGTGTAGATATTACGCGAAGTTTAAAGAAAATCGCAAGAATAGAAAACAAAAAAACCATTCAGTAAATTGGCACTTCCGCTTGATGCGAGATTTCGACCGAACCCTTTCGTGATTTTTTATTTCGTTTTTGTGATATTTTGTTGGCGCCACACACACCCACACACACAACATATATATATATATATATTATATATATATATATATATTATATATATTAAGAATAATAAATAAAACTAGAATCAAGAACAATGAAAATAAAATTGAGTTCTAGTACACTAAAGAGTTCATATCTATAGATAAACGTTTTTGAAATAAAAAAGACACGGAAATCAACAAGAGTATTTTGGCAGGATCAGCAACAACAAAAGTAACGAAATTAAATTTAAATCTAACTAACGGATGCTTTAAAATCAATTTGAGTGGGGGGGGAGATATTTCAGATATTTTCAAATAGTTTTTATTTGTAACCGTTTTCGAGAAAATTCTCCAAAAAAAAAACTCGAATCTATTCTGTAAAGTCGAACTTTCAGTGAACTGATTTTGTTCAAATTCTAAATTCTGTTAATGCTTCATTTTTCTGAAGTGGTATTTTAGAGGAAAGCATAGAGGTATCCTCAGAACTACCCCCCCCCAAATCAGTTTTCCTGGGAAAACGATACAAATAGTAGATAATATATCATGTCATTATAATAATATTACGAAGTTAAAGAAAATTTGTGGAGCTCTTTTCGAGAAAATCGCGAAAAACTGAAGAAGAAAAAAGTCGCACTTACGGGCGATGGATTTTTGCCCATAACCTTGATGTCAGATGCGTTGGTAGTACCCTAACCGAATACTAAGCCTGAGCTTTCTGCGACTTTTCGTTTTTGAGATATTTTGTTCACACACATACATACACACACATTCAAAAAAAAGAAATATTTTTCGTCCTCAGCGGACCTCCGAACACGTATTTCCGGTGGAAACTTAATATTGAAAATTTGATTACTATCGCAATACTTTATTTTACAAGACTTTGAGGATGTAAAAAACCGAATCCGTAATTGAGAAACGGTTCGCGGACTTTGATCGAAACATTCTTGTCTGGATGCGGTGGTGTAACCTAAAAAGGAATATAGGTGAAGTTTAAAAGATGTATTTCCCATGAAAATCTGAATTTCCAACGATCTAAATACTTTACTTTTATTAGTTTTATCACCTTTCATGTTTTTAATTCATAGTTTGGCTGCATCAGTCGTTTATTTGTTTGTCAAAAGCTCGGGAAGGTTCTATTGTTAAACGATTGCCAAAATCTGGCAATCAGTACTTTATTCGAGACATATATATATATATCCTAAATCCAAGTCTGCCGGAAGTGGAACAAATGCAGGGCATGAAGACCGCTGATCTACAGTGATTGATAGTTTACATGGACTGTTGGTCTGTCTGCAGCAGGTGTTTATATTTACCCTTTACTTCTGTTTCTTTAACACTATTGTTGTTGCTGATCCTGCCACAATACTCTTGTTGATGTCCGTGTTTTTTTTATTTCAATAACGTTATCTATAGATATGAACAGTTTAGTGTATTAGAACTCAATTTTATTTTCATTGTTCTTGATTCTAGTTTCACATAATTATTCATATGTATGTGTGTGTGTGTGCGCGCCAACAAAATATCACAAAAACGAAATAAAAAATCACGAAAGGGTTCGGCCAAAATCTCGCATCAAGCGGAAGTGCCAATTTACTGAATGGTTTTTTTTGTTTCCTGTTCTTGCGATTTTCTTTAAACTTCGCGTACGTAATATCTACACACAGAAATGACTGTCACTTTTATGTCAGTTGCAACATTTTTTACAGGAAGATTTGTTTTGTGATGGATCTAGTTCTAGCAATGTTATTCCATTTCTGCGCAGTTTATGATTGTGTACCATCTAAATAATATTATAATTGTACATTAAAATTTGTTTATAGAATCCCAAATTTGAAGAAAATAGCTTTGCCGGAAATGCCACTTTACAGAAAAGGTTTTTAAGATTTTTGGACCATTTCCTATAAACTAGTAATGGCTGATTCCACAGATATAAACCAATAATTTGTGCAAATATTTTTTAGTAAAAATTGATTGTATAGTCAAATTCCAAGTGTTATTCAGGGAGGGGATTAGTTCAGTGGTAGCGCACAGGACTAGTAACGCGAAGGGCCATGGTTCGAGTCAAGCTGTGCTACCCTTAGATTTTCTCTTCGTAGGAGGATTTTCTCTACAGCTCACTGTCCGTCTGCTGATGGGCAGTGTTGTCTGTAAAGAAACACTGTCCGGAGGTCACAGTGCACTGAGAAAGCTCCGGGCGCCATAGATGTTGATACGTCTAAAATTTAAAAACGAAAGTGTTATTCGGGTTTGATTTTGGTGTTCTCCTCAGGACTCGTAACTACAATCCAATCATAGTAGTATTCTACTACTGCCTACATCCAAAGAACAACCCCCCACTCAAACATTTTGTTAGGGCACATTTAAGTAACAATTCGATGCTTGTAGTAAATGTATAAGTCTTATAATTAACTGAGAAAGTTGTGTGAATGTTTCACACCTGATTTATATTTTTATTTTTTCAGTTTATTGCGAATTTCTCAACAAAAAAAAATATGGCTGTAACGATTTTTTTTTAAGTTACGCACGTTAATGAATGTTGAAAATCTCCTATTAAACTTAAGAATAAAGTATGGATACTATCTTCAATTAATTAGTTACTAAAGAAACATTTTGTTAAACCTATCAGAAACAATAATAATTCCAGAATAGTTACTAAAATAGTTACAAGTAGGTATTCTACCATTCACAATTGGCAACACTGCATTTAGTGTTTGCTAAATGACTCATCCAAGATGATAAATTCATTTATTTCTTTTCTTTTTTACTTTCTCTTATTTT
Organism: Triatoma infestans; assembly: GCA_011037195.1. Taxonomy (NCBI): domain Eukaryota; kingdom Metazoa; phylum Arthropoda; class Insecta; order Hemiptera; family Reduviidae; genus Triatoma; species Triatoma infestans. Next base: position 603,792 of record JAAEAF010000056.1, read on the forward strand.
ACGATGCGTGTGTGGACATTTACTTGAAAAGTTACTTTTTCTTTAGGAGAAAAAAAAATGGATTTGCAACACTGTCAAATATACAATATTGAGTTTCCACCGGAAATACGTGTTTTTAAGGTTTCTAGAGTTTGAAAAAATTAATATTTTTTTAGCGTATGGTTTGTATATGTGTAAAATAGTATACTTATTTCAGAAACGAAAAATCAGAGGAAGCTCAAACATGGCATTCCGTTTAAGTACCATCACCGCCAACCGGAAATGTGACTTTACTAAATGGTTGTCCGTATGAATGAGGAAATATCGCGATCGAGTTCTCACAGGAAATACATGTTTTGAGTTCTCTTGAATTTTTAGAAAACTGTGTGTGTGTGAGTGAATAGCATAGCATAAAAATTGTAAAAAGTACAACTTGATATTCCGTTTTGATATTCACCATGGGATCCGACAGGAAGTTATCTGCACAAATGCCTCAATCAGAACTACTTTACTTACAGTGAATTGATTTTTCATTTTTTTTTTTTCCAATTTTCTCGATAACAACTTCATAGATTTTCTTTAAGCTTCGTACACTGTCTGTTATACTCATATATACTTACCAGTTTTATTTCAAACATTTCCCTCGGGAAATTGATTTTTTTTTTGAGGGACCCTGCAGCGTTAAGCTTTCCTTATTTTTGCTAACTACTTCAGTACAATGTGTGGTTCCATAAACTATTTAATATTAATATACATCAACAGCATTGATAGAATTCCATATTTGAAGAAAGTCGGTTAGGTGCGATTTTTAAAATCTATCACTTTTATTCCTTACATTTTTCCTAGGTAGGTAGTTAAACTGTTGAACTTCTGATTGTTATATTTGGTTAATTCAGTGTTATTGGCGCTCATTTTTGGACTACAGTATATTACCTGCCTAAGTATGTACTTGGTATCCCCCCCCTCCAGTACCTATATATTTATGTTAGGACAATAAGTAAAATTGAAAGTTAAAATAAAATTTGCTAATTATATCACTGTAATCAATTGCAGTTAAAAAGAAAGAAGACGTATGAGTGTTTTAAACCAATTTTTTAATCGCTCGAGATTGAGATTTAAATGGGTGATGTGTGTTGTTAGGCTAAACGTTAAACTACCATTAAGACGTTTTGCTGAGGACTGATCGAGCGCTCTCTAGTTTCTGAAATATAATCATATTCTTTTTTGTGTCCTACAAACAAATTTCTAATTCATAATTTAGTTTTCTTATCCGATAATATAAAATGGGTTCACTGTATGGGGTCAGATGGTTTTTTTCACCTTTAACCTTTCGACTGTTCCAAAGGAGCAAGCAATACCGTAAAGGTTGAACTCATTGACTCCGAGGGGGTCGTCGTGCATTTTATGCCTTAAAAAAAACTGGACTGGGGAAACCCCGGCAGCTCTAAGTATCACCTCTTGTTTAAATTATTAAAATATTTGGAACAGTCACCTTTCCAATGTTAATTATGAATCTTATATTATTAAAATTCGATAAATTCCAGCCATGTAAAAGTGTGTAAGGTAAAATATGTTGTGTTACAGATGTCTTGTTAAAATGTAACTATGATCTTATACTAAGGAATTGGTTTGGATAATATCCTGTTCAGTTTTGCAAAGGGAAGCAGGTGAACCTGAATTAAGAATGGGGCAAACACTTTTCCAACAAATAGACAATTTTGGGGCCTTAATTCTCGCTCACTAGACATTTTACACTGCACAAGGATATTATTCTAGTAAAATGTTCCCAATAAAAACTGGGTCTTTAGGGATTTATTTGTGACCTTCGAGTGAAACTTCAAGTTACATTCCCAACAGACTGATAGATAGCAAACGTAGTGAAAATCTGTCAAACTTAGAAATTAAATGATTGAATCTCACTGCAAATTCCCATTCACGCTATTGAAGATTTTTCTTTACTCCTTCTTTCTCGGTGAAAGGAAGTATTATGGTCGTGTCAGTTATCGAAATTGAGTTTTCAACGGAAATAAATGTTTTCAAGTCCTGTGAGTACGTAAAAAATGTGGTGTAAACCAAAAATGTGGTTGCTCATTTGTCCTAACATCATTATTGAGGCGGTGGGGGAAACGTGCCAACCTACCAACCCAAGCAGGTAGGGAAAGTAAAGGACGCGCCAGTAACACTCAACCAATCCCATATATTTGAAATTTTATACCACAAATTCCGCAAAACTATCGATAATTTTTTGTTTGTAAAATGTTTCAAATAAAAGTGATATTTATATCTGTGCAGTTGGCATTCTAAGTTTAATGGAAATGGTTTGGTCATTTTGGAGATAATTCCACAAAAATGCAAAAACGTTTTCTGGAAAGTCGCACTTCCACATCGCAGTTTTTCTTCATGTTTTTGAAATTCTAACAATGCTTGTAATTTGTATTAATATTATATAAGTGTTAGAGACATATATTGAAATGAAGCAGTATTTTGGAGGAAAGCATGACGTTACTAGTCTCCCAGAACCCTAAAAAAAATGAATTTTCCCGGGAAAATAATGTATGTAGATAGGATACGAATTTTAAAGAAAAACGTTGGAGCTATTTTTGGAAAAATCGCAAACAAACAAAAAATACATTGAATAATGTCGCACTTTCGGGTGGATTTTGCCTGAAACCTTTCTGTAGTTTCGATGGTTAATACCTAAACAAAATACTAACTTTGAGGTTCCAACGATTTAAAAAAAATGTTGTGTGAACAAAATATCTACTGAAAAAAAAATACGCTGAATGCTCAACTTGGTGTTCCGATTAGATACCACACTACCGCGTTTGATAGTAAGGTTTTGGCAAAATCCGTCAACCGGAAGATAAACTCTACTGTTCGTTTTTTTTTTTTGTTTTTTTTTCCCGCGATTTTCTCGAAAAAGACTCGCAACGATGTTCTTTCAACTTTTTATAACTTAAATACCTGTCTAAATTCTTTATCAAGAGACATTGCCTAAATTCACTAGGGATCTACTGAACCAGAGCTGAAGAGACAATAAGGTTATTAGTGGGGACCATTAACGGGGGGGGGGGTGGCATTGTAGGCTGAATAGGCAAATGCACCAACTATTACTTGCAGACAACGCGTTATGCCAATTCTGTAAGGCCGAGGAAGAATACTCGGTACACATCCTTTGTGAGTGTGCGGGTACGATGAGGACAAGGTTTCTTCAACTACGAACAAGCAATCCCAAAGCCATGAGCTTCATGCCAGAGCCACTATCAGCTTTGCTAGGCCTGATTAAAAGGCGAAGCTGAAGAATGTGCTGCAACCATAGAGGATTCACTATAGACTCTAGTGTTGTAGGTCGCGGTGGAACAAGGCGGCGAGGGTTGGCGAACCCCTCTTTTCAATCTAATCTAATCTAAATTGGCATGGTTGCAGAATTTTTCCTCTAGGAGGAAATTAGAAGAACTCCATTTTTAAATAAAATTGGTCGAATGTATCGCATGGCAATTTTTTAATGCGCTACAAGATAGTTAACCATAATTTGCTAATTGAAACCTTCCTTCTTTCAATAAAGTGGCCCACGTTTTCATTTTAAGATAGAGATAGGTGGGGATTGGTAGCGCTGTAATGGCGGGGACGTAAGTTGCGGCGGGTGACCGTTTGGCAGCGGCGGCGGCACCACTATCGATCCAGCCACATTTACCGCGCGCTACTAGTGGCCATCCAGACAAACTAACTCAGCACTAACTCCCTCTATACATTAGTACCTACCTCCTTCCAGTTCGATCTGTCGCTCTCTCTCTAATTCTCATAGACACACACACACACAGTGAAATGGGTCCAACCATACCCCTCTTCATTTGATGGTATATTATAGAGGGGTTGGTTGGTGGGGCGGTAGGGAAGTCTGCGAGCCTGCCTCTTACGAGTTCTCTGGCTCCTCAGTTCAGGGGGTTCTGCGCCCCCAGCCCGCACGTTAAGTCTCTTCTTTGAGGCACCGTGTTGTTTTTTTATATTATTTCTTCTTGTGTGTTGTTGTGGTGTGATTGTGTTATGTGTGAAAGGTGTTGTTTGGGTTTTATTTAGTCGATTCAATTTTTGGATCGAAACTTTTCTTTTTTTAATAAAAAAATTTTTTTTTTTTCAGTAAATTAAAAAACAATTTTTTTTTTAGTTTTGGGGGTTAATTTTTTGTTGATTTTATTTTTTCTTTTATTTTTTGTTTACTAATTTTTATTTCTAGTTTCTTTTTTTCCATCTTTTTCATTTTTTCAACACTTTAATCATTAACCAACCCACGTGTTACAAATTAAATTACACGTGTGCCATATATATTAGTCATCCATCAATTGCACCATCTACAACAAGGAATGGAACCCCAATTACATATACATGTTAAAAATTTGTTATAAAGGTACCTTATTTATTAAAATAAAGAAATACTTATGAATAGTTTTGCAAAATTATATTTGTTTGTGTGAAATAAGAAATGCTTTTGGTTTTTCCAACACCAATGGCCCGGCTCACGGAGACGCGTCTTTTCCACAAGTTTATTATCACTGTTTGAAAGCGTGTGTTTGTGTGTGTATGTGTCTGTCTGTCTTTCTGCGTACGAAATTACGTTTACGTAAGCTTTTGTATGAGTGAGACCAAGAAAAGGATAGAATGAAAAATAGTGAGAGAATGATTGAGTGAACATGAGGCGGGAAATGGTCACCTTATCTGCTGCACCGCCTCCTCATTGCTCCCCCGATGCCCTCCATGCCCGCCTATAACTCTATAATCAATATTATGTTGGCAGAGTATGGAGAACCTACCACCCCCTGTCTTGTTGCCACCTTCTTGATGGCGACGGGCGGTACTGCGAGAGGGGGCGATATAACAGCCAGCGCCACATGGTCGTCTGCATATAACACGAACCGTGTCGGTACGTCCATTTTGTTAGCTACTTCCGCAATTGCATTATTTTTTTCAGTTTATTTTTTCATTCAATTTTTTTTTTCTACTTTCTTATAAATGCTGTAAGGGAATTATGGCGATCGTGCCAAATTTTTGAAAATGGATTTTTGACCGGAAATACCAGTTTTTTATAATAAATTACCCCTCAAAATGAAAAATCTAAATAACCTCAAAACTTGCTATTCCATTTAGATTCACAATCCAACTAGGGCAAAACTGGAATTTCTTGAAAATGGCCACAACGATTTTCTTTAATCTTTGCAAGAACACATAAAAAATGCCACCACATTGCTATTGCGTACAACCACCTATATTAAGGTACATTAACTGCACATTATTTTTATTTCAAGTTTGAAGAAAATCGCAAGTGTAAAATTTTCCAGAATAGATTGTGGAACGTTTTTATTTTTTCGGACAATAGTGCCAATATAAAATACCGGTAAATTAGGGAGAATTAGCGTTAAAGCCTTAAATCACAGTCCCGCTCCCCAGAAATCAATTTTCCCCTAGTCGTGAAAGGTTTAAACGGAAAAGACGTAGAAGGAAAAAAAAAAGAAAAGTTCATTATAAATGAAAATACTTTCAGTTGACGAATTTGTTACTGCAATCTTCGTGTTATAGAAGCCGCATTGAATAAGCCAAGACAAGTTAGTAAAGTTATAAACTTCCTCATAATGGGTTACAGCGTCCTTTTAGTGGAATTTTTCCAGAAGAAGATCTTTAGATCTGTTTTCTTTGTAGTTGATCAATAAAATTGCTATTTATGAGAAAATTGGGGTAATTGGGGGCCGGTTGCGTAAAATGGACCAAAAACTTGCCGCAATTTACTGATATGTTTCTGAATGAAATATCCTATTAAACGTTTGCATTTTTTAAAACCGAAATAATGAGGGTAAGAAAGGGTGAGATAGATAGACTGTAATTTCTTAAAAAATTCTTTTCGTGCACAGAAGATCTCAAAATTGGTGTTTTCGTTGCAACATCAACTATATATTTAGTAAAAATTATAAATCGCGAGGACATTTTTTTCGTAATTATGTAAATGGCCGTAAGAAAAGAAAACGAGAAAAGAAAAAGTGTCTTTTCACCGGAAATATATATTTTAAGTCCCTAACTTTCCCACTCTCACACTTCCGCAATTAAAAACGTAAACTTGCAAGAAGTCCATAGGATATTTTATAAAAGAGAGGTTATTATCAGTAGATGCGACAAGATTTCGGTCAATATCGCTCAACTCCAAAGAACCTTTTGACTGAATGAATTATTCCGTTTTTACCTCAGTTTTTTCATTAATGGCGGGTGATATTGAAAACTTTCCTTACAACACATAATTTTTAATAAATGGTTAGTTGACTTCAATGTTATATCAAAATTTATTAACTACTTTCTTCTATTTGAGGAAGATATAACCTGCTCCCTCCCCTCCAACAAAAACACCCCTTTCATGAATTTTCTCGGAAAACGTTTCAAACAATAGTGATTGGTCTCTGTGTGTAGAGTTATTAGTATAACAAGTTTAATGAAAACCCCTCAGGTGCCTTCATGGAGGAAACTGCAGCAAACTGGAAAGTAAAGTCGCACTTCCCATCAACCAATGTTCATTAAACTTGGAATTTTGGCAACACATTTAATTTAACATTAATACTGTGTAGATGATAGAAGCATTTAATAAAACTAAAATACCAGTTTAAAGAAAAACATAACCCCAACCCTCCCTGAAAACCTCCTAAGGAAGTGGTCTAATCCTGGAAAAAATGTTTCAGATAAAATTTATAGCTATCTGTAATTAGTATTGCAGTTTAGTTTAAAGAAAAACATTGCAACTATTTCCAAGAAAATCGCTTAATAAAAAAAAAAGAATACATTTAGTAAAATGAAACTTCTGATTCACCGATTTTTCATCAAGACTTTTCCTCATGTCCCCTGATAGGAAACATAAAGACGAACTTTCTCTGGTTTTTCCGTTTTTCAGTTACGCTGCCAAAAAAACACCCACACACACAAAGGTAAAAACACTTTTTCTGACTCGAGACGTGTATTTCCGGTGAATACTTGAATAGAAAATTGTATAGGATAATACTTCCTTTTAACTATAGAGAAAGTAAAAATTGATTATAAGTGTAGAGTGGTAATTCCGGTTAACCCAATTTATCTGAATTTTCGTTTCTTTTAGGAATTCCCTTATGTGATATATGTAAACGGAATATAAAGATTTGAACTCCCTCTGACTGTTACTTATTATTATTATTATTGCATTTAAAGAGAGCTGGAAACATGTAGAACTCGCAGAACACATCCCCTACTCAGTTAACCCCTCCACCATAAATGTCTAATTGTCATAGTTAATAACCACAATGTCCACATCATCCGTTAATGACCTTCAACATTAATATGACTCCCTCCACTACTAGCATTTTCATCATTATCGGACAATAAGAATTAGATCATTGTTATTAATTTCTTTTATAATAGCATAAAAAAGAATGTTACGAATTCATTTTTGAATAGACAATGCTTTTAAAATATTTTTCATTTTCTTTTTACTGCTTAAAAAAAAAAAATTGTATTATTGTATTCGTGTTAGATTTTAGAAAGTGAGTTTTTCATCAATTCAACACTTCAATTTGTGAATTCTTCTGAATAATAAAAAAAATGTGACTTTTAGATATTTAACCGTCTGTCTGTCTCTAGTGTATTATGCATGAAGATTTAAGTATTAATCAAAATCGCAAAAAGCCCTCATACTTTTTCCCTCTCTAGGTGCCAACCACCGCACGTGATTAGAAGATTTTGGACGAAATCCAACAACCGGAAGTACGACATTATTGTTTTATTTTATTTTCCGATTTTTTCGAAATTAGCTAGCTTCAATGATTTTCCTTTAATGTTCATTATAAATCCCTATATCACTTTTATTGGAAAAATTTATTTTTTGGGGGAGGGGGATTCTGAGGGGAACTGTTAAACTTTTTCTTAAAATTTAAAGAAAATTTCTCGTTTAACGTAGAAATGTATTAATTAGGATTAAGAAAAAGTCTGTATCAATGTTTTCACATCAGATTGGTGAATGACCAATTTCTCAAACTCAGGTTTTCCCTTTTTCGGTTAAAAACCAATTTCGAAAATATGAGACACCATTGTGATAGCCCCCCCCCCCCCGCCATCGCCCCCCCCCGCCATCGCTAAAATAAATAAGAAAAAGTTAAAATACGATAATAATGTAAATTATGTCCGATTTGGTTGGTTATGGTTTGTTTTGACTAAAAAACAAAAAATTCCTATTATTGAATTTAAACTAATATTTTGTTTGAATAACACAAACTTGTCTTTACCCTTAACTATAATAGAATTGCTGAAAACAGAATTTTGCTATTACGATAAAGGAAATGAGGGTGAAGGTCAAACCAACGTTTGCTAAATACAAAATTTATAGGAATTCCCTGTTTTTCACGACCTTTTCTTCTTCAAATAATATTAATTGTTATCTTTTTAGCATTATAACTTATAAGAATGGCATTCTTAAATTCCTGGTAAATTTCTTATTACTACGGGTAGATAAGTGATAACTCCTTATAGTCTTCAAAATTTTATTTTAACTAATTCTTCAATTTAATTCTATTAACGTAATTTCATTATTTAAAAAAAAAAAAATCACTGATCATACAATCAATCAATCAATCACACGATTCTCTTAACATCTGTTATTACAATTCAATTATGGTGGAGATTAACAGAAAGCGCACTCTGTTCCCACAGATAGTTTAAATTTAAGAAGAACCCACAGATCCCCCCCCCCCAACAGTACATCCTATGTCTGTGCAGTGAGCGTTCTAAGTTTAAAGAAAATCGTTAAAGCTGTATTTGAGAGAATCGCGCACAAAAAAAAGGAACCAAACTAAACCGGAAAGTCGCATTTCCGGTTGGCGATGGATTGTTTGGTTTTGATATTTTTTTTCATAGACGCACGCGCGCTTGCAAAACACACACACACACAACATTCGGTAAAAACAGTTTTACTTTCTTTTACTCGTAGTAACGTGTGGAATTTTCAATATCGCGTTTTCACCGGAAATGTATGTTTTGAAGACCCCTGAGTTCAAAAAAGTGGTTTTGAGAAAATTGTATTTGGTTATACGTATATTATATGTGTATATAATCACTGTGATTATCTGATAGTAAATGGTCTGTCAAAATTCCTCAACGGAACGTATCACGTTACTTACTGAATGTTCCTCCCCCCCCCCCACTTTTTTGGGATTTTCTTGAAAATGGCTGGAACGATTTTTTTTTTAACTTGGAATATCAATGACATATTTAAAAGTTACAGTTTTGGTTTTATTTGTAAAATTTCTCTGGGAAATTTTCCTTTTAAGGCAAGTGGTGGGGTTATGTTTTCTTATAAAGTGCTATTTCCTTTTATTTATATAATTCTATCATTTAAATAATATTAATTAGAATTAAATATGTTGACAAAGTTCCAAAAGTTTGAAGAAAATCGGTTGATAGGAAGTGGGCATTTACTGAACAGTTTTTTTTTATCAGTTATCTGCGTTTTTCTGTGTAAAAACATCGACGGACCTATTATTTACGGAGACCTATAAGTTTAACTGGAAACTTTTTTCCAAAGAGGAAGTTCATTTAAAGAAGTTTAGGAAGAGGGGGGAGAGTTATGTTTTCCTCAAACAAAGTCATTTTATTAAATTTAGATTCTTCTATTGATATGAACTTGAAGACAAGTAAAATATTTAGTAATAATTATAAGTTTCAGGAAAATTTGTTAATTATTAGAGTCGGTAAACTGTACTTAATAGTGTTTCACCAGATTTTTACTTTCTCTTACTCCTAGTAAGAGGAAGTAATGTAATCGTGTCATATTTTCGATATTGAGTTTTCACCGGAAATATCCGTTTTTGAGGTCCCTTGAGTCTAAAAAAGTGGTTTTTAGAAAATGGTGTGTGTATATATGATATGTGAACAGCATAGCTCAGAAATGAAAAACCGTAGAAACTTGAAACTTTCCGTTGTAGGTATCACCGTGGGATCTGACAGTACGTTATCTGACTTGACTAGTTTTTTTCTTTTTTGCGATTTTCTTTACACTTCCTGTACAACTATCCATACAAAGAGCTACGACTTTTATTTGAAATATTTCTCTAGGAAAATTCATTTAAGCGCACTTTTAGGGGAGAAGTGGGGTTATGTTTTTCTCTAAAGTGCCATCATAGTTTATTATAGAATTCTATAATCCAAACAAAATTAATTAGAAATAAATAAATGGCCAAAAATGCCGAGTTTCAAGCAAATTAGTAAACCGGATGTGCGCTTTTACTGTACAGTTTTTTCAGTTTTCGACGAATTTCATTAAATTTATTATACTAACTATAAAAAATTTGTCAATTATATTTTTGAGAACTGGAGTAAGAGAATGTGGTAAGCAACCGTTTTCAAAACATCATAACAATGAGAGAAAGTAAAAATTACTTCAATAACTTGGATTTTAAACTAAAAGTCGTCAGGCATTTAAAATAAATTACTTCTTATAGACTTATTTGCATTAAAAAAGAAACAAGTTAAGTTGTGTATCGAAATGTGTATAATACATCAGTATCGACACTGGAAAATATAACGCTACTATTATATAACTGGGGAAAGATTTCTCTATATTATGGTAAATCGAAATGCATATAAAACAGAAAAGTGTCAAACTAAAATATAATTATTACTTTCTGTTAGTGCTGCAAGAGGAAATATTACGATCCTCTCTAGTTTTTGAATTTTAATTTTGAGATCTATTAAGTCCTGATAAAATAGTTTTTTAGAAATTGCCTCCTCTTGGTGTGTTTGTATGTGAAGAACAAAAATAAATATATCCCAGTAAGTTCAAACTTCATTTTCAGTTCGATATCAACAGAAGATCCAACAGGAAGTTATCGGTTAACAGGAAGTATCATATTTTATTGAATAGGATAGGTTAAGTTGTTTGTGCAATTTGTTTTCAAAAACAGCTCCACCGATTTTCATTAAATTGGAGGATATAGATAGATTCTTTTAGGGGATCAGCGCTGTGGGATCTGAAATATCTACTGCGTGACTCCTGTAGCCTTCTCAGATCCACTCATTTTTCCAGGGAACATTAATTTTTCGGGAGATTCTGAAGGAAGGGTTGATGTTAGGATTTCCTCTTGAAAACTGAAAAGAACTGTTCAGTAAAAATCGCACCTCCGGTTTACTAATTTTCTTCAATTCGGACGTTTTGTGATTTATTTATTTATTTCTAATTAATTTTTTTTATATGGTAGAATTATTTTTTGATTACCTAAGATAGCACTTAAGAGAAAAACATAACCCACCTTTCCCCCAAAACCCCTTAATGACTTTACCCAGAGAAATGTTTCAAATAAAAGTTTAGCTCTTTATATGTGTAGTTCACATTCCTAATGTAAAGAAAATCGTTGGAGCCATTTCGAGAAAATCACAAAAAAAAGTGAAAAAAAAAAAAATCATTCAGTAAAGTGGTACTTCCGACTGAGGAATTTTGACAGATAATTTACTGTCGGATCCCATGGTGATACCTAAACAGAATATCAAGTTTGAATTCCTATGATTTTTCTATTTTGAACTATGTTGTTTACATACACATACAGACCATTTTCTAAAAACCACTTTTGGGGACTTAGGGCCTCAAAACATGTATTTCGGTGAAAACTCGATATTGAAAAATTTGACACGATTACAATACTTCCTCTTACTATATATAAGAGAAGGTGAAAACGCGTCATCTCAGTATATTATATGATTCTAACATCAGCGCAGTCTATTAGTAAGAATTAAACACGATGTTTCAGAATTTCATGAAAATAGATTAATCGGAAGTTCCAATTTATATTGTTCCTTATTATAAATTGTTAACCTTTCCATAGTACCACTGGTATTATAAACAATATAGATAACAGTATATAACCTACTAACTTAATTTGTTGGTTGGTTATACTATCTGTAAACACCTGATCCCCTGAATTATTTTTTTACATGTAATAATTTCTTCACTGTCATTTATTTATGAGATTTGGATTTATTTAGTGTATGTTTTGCAACTATTGATTCAAATTTTGAGACCAATTAAAATTTTAAATAAAAAATCGTTACTACAGGAAAGTTCTTAATTTTTAAAATGTTTTAATTGATCATTTCCGCTTTTGTGATAGTATGCTTGTATGCTAGCTCGGTTCCCTAATTGGGTATGTGTTATGCAGTAACTGTTTTCTTCCGGTTCTTTAACCTTTCAGATTTTTGTTGTTGTCAGGTCCAGTGTCCATTGTTTGTGTTGCGCTTTTACCTTTCTTTCTTCCTTGATCATTCGCTACCTTTATATCTTCCCCTTTTACTTGATATGAGTGCCCAATTATGTGTATGCAATCATATTACTTTCTCTTTCTGCTGTAAAATAATAAGTATTGTATTCGTGTCAAGATTATAGAAATTGACGTTTCACTGGAATACGTGTTTTATTGTCGCCCGAGTTTTGAAAAGTAATGTTTAGAATAGAAATAGCTCTGCCTCACTGTAGCTGGTAATAATGAAAAATTGCAACAGGTGTGATTGTCATATTTTGGTAACATTTAGGGTGTTTAGGGTCAGTAAGGTATTTATTTGGTAACCGGAAGTATCATTTATTTGAAAAGATTTTCCATTTTTCCCATAAAGTGCCACTTCTTTAGTTTGTGTATTCTTCCACCCGCTTATTATTAGAAATATTTAATTATGTTGCAATTATTCCGATTATAAAGAAAATTGATTAACCAGGCATACTACTTTATTTGAATAAGTTTTCCAAATTTTATCGAAAAGTGACGTATTTATTACAAAACTGTCTACAACTATTATCTTGAAACATATTTCTGGGAAAAATCATTTTAGGTGGAGGGATGTCCTGGACCGCCGTGGGGGCCTTAAACTATGGAAGTGTCGTTTCAAAAACTTTTACGGTAATTTCTCTTCCCGTTTAATATTAAACACAAATAAATATGTTGCAACTATTCAAGTTTCACCAAAATTATAATTTTAAGAAATGAAGTAAAGAGAAAATCGTGTGAGTGTTTCACACGGTGGTTTTTGTGTGTGCGCGCGATAATTGGGTGTGAATGAATTAATGTCGCTTTAATAATTGCGATAATATTATTGAATAATATGATAATATCGATGCTTCTTTTGTCTTCTTCTTCTTGGTCGAATTGTTGTTAAATTAATAATTATCAGCAGGGAGCATGAAGGAGAAAATTGCAGATGGAAAAAAAGCAAGAAATTATTGTGACAGTTTTTACTTCCTTTTTCCGTATTTTTTCTCACTTTTTTAAATGATAATAAAAAAAGACATGGTATCAAGAAATTTAAACAATCCAAAAGAATGCCAATTGCATTGCTATCCGCACATCAACTTGACACAATTCGCCATTACGTTGCAAAGTAAGTGTTTTGTGTTTATTTTTTTCTTTTTTATAATTCTGTTTATTTACTTTAGTTGTTCAATAATAATATTAAGCACAAAATCTGTTCGTAACTGCTTATTTGATCAAACTTTCTTCGTTCTATGAAAATCAGAGTATTAACAAAAGTTATGAAAATTTAAGAAAAATGAATGATAATAACAATACAGAATAATTTACATACTCTAAAGTTATTAAAAGTCTCTGGTCCTTAATATATGTTACCAAACTTTCACCTCACGTATGTACGTGTTATTTATTTATATTCATATTTTTATTTAAAATATAAATCATATTTTCATTTTTATGCTTAAAGAAATAATATATATATATATATATCTTAATGAAAAAAATATAGAGACTCCGTTTTCTCAAGATTCCTCACCTTTGTAAAGGTATAAAAGTAGGTCGTGAGTTTGTCGGAATGAGGTCATAGTGCAAGGATGCATTTAAATTGCAGTCACAGACTGCCTGCATCGATCAATCGGTAGCCAAGGGCTGACCCAGATTAGAGTTAGTTCTATGTTTATATTGTATATTTAAGAGGTATTTCTTTAACATTTTTTAAAACATATTAATACTATAATTAAGTTAATTATTAAAATTATTGTAAGACTCCATTAAAATAACACACTGAAAGGGAATAATGCGAATGAGTTGAATTTGTTTAAAATAAATAATAAAACTAGGGACATTGCAATTGATAAATTTATGTTTTATATAGAAATTTTGCTACAGAAGTAACTAATAAAGTAAAGAAAAAATGGAACACTATTATTAAATTTGAAAAACAATTTTAAGCGGGGACGGAAATAATTTAATATGTGGAAGTAAGTTGTGAAATGTGGAAGGTTATCGGCAGTTTACAAAATGGCGCCTCAAAGTGCATGTTTAGGTTGTTTGTTAGTTACTTAGGTTTGATTATTATAACTGGTTGAGAAAGAATAGTATTTACTTTTCCCAAGTTAGTGTGGTTCGAATATGTATATGTCGAAAGCTACCTTGTTAAAACTTATGTAAGAAAGTTTCCAGCGTTTGCATCTGGGTTAAGAGGGGAAGGACGCTCGTTTTGCCTTGCCATTGTCTTCCCGTTTCCGTTTAACCCTGTAATAAAATAAAAATTTCTGTACAGTTAATTCATCGTTTTAAGCACAGAATTAGATATCATGATAAAGTGAAAGAAGTTCGTTTTTTTTTCTTTTATTATTTTTTACCAAATGGAGTTTAAAAGGTTATAACCAGTGGAACACAATCTGCCACAATTCAAGCCTGTAAGTTGTTCGTCATTCCTCTTTTTCTAATATATTGCAAAAGGTAATGCGTGACATTAACATTATCATCAGTATATTTTAAAAAGTCAAGAAATAATTACACAAATAATATTAATATGTTACATCGTAAACCTAACCTAAAAGTGGTAATTTTGTACTGATCGCAAGTGAATCGTTAATTGATATATGTTTTTATTTAATTAATTTGGTTTTTATAAGTCTTATGTATATTTTACATAAAAGCGGCTGAAGCTTATAGTTAACAATTTAAAAGTATCATTTAAGCAGCCATAATAACTATGTTTTTACATAATGGTTCTGTGGCATAAATTGTATTAAATTGAAGGACATATTTTATGAGAAGTTATTACCAATCAAAGCGGATCAAATAATAGTAATAGATATGTTTTTATGGTTATTTTTATGGTTTTTATGGCCAATTTTATAAGTGAATATTTTATTAATTTAATTCTTTTTTGCTATTACTTTATGTGCTACTTCATGTTCTGTCCAAAATTTCACTATAATTTATCAATTATGGGATTAATAATACTAAATTCTAAGTTTCTAATATGCACATTATTTAGTATAATAGAAGAAATCTACATCGCCTACCTGTTTTAATTAAAGTATATTGATTATAACTTAACACTGACAGTATTCAGTCTAACGTTTGCTTTAATAAATTTTCTTTTTGCTATGAGTTAAAGAAGCACATTTATGATAGTCACTTCGCTCGATATCATTATGATTCTGAAAGAATTAGTAAACAAAAAATCAACTAATGAGATCTAGAGAAAAACTCTGATAGGTCTTAGTTAATTTATTGGAATATTTTAAAATATTCCTAATGGATATTTTTCATTGTTTTTAGGGACAGAAGGAGGTGGGGCTGGCGGAGGCTATCCTGGGGCAATGAGGCTCTGTCCCCAGGGGCCTGGCCAGCCGGGAGCTCAACAACAAGATCCCAAACAACAGGCCCCACAGCAGGCAATAACTGGTGAGCAGCATAAGATCTATAATAATTTAGTTCCTCTAACTATACTGCCATTCAGATGCACAATCTGCAATAAATAAAATGGAAACTAAGCAGTAAGTATGAAAACAGTGTATCAAAACAATAATGGATTGAAAGAATTTTCTTCTTTATGATTACTATGTCGTTCAAGACATTCGACATTTTTGTTACTTCAATAAATTGTAAGTAGATGTTTCGCCATAGATTATATCAATTTATGGTTAATATTTATGTTTTAGGTAATTAAAACATCATTCTTTCAAAACATCACCATACCGTTATATGGTTTTGGATGGACGTGTCATATTTAGGATGTCGTTTTTGAACAAATTACAAATGTTTCGCTGAACCAGTTGCTTTCGCCCCGAAACTCAACTGATTATTCAGCATATTTGTAGAAGTACAAGTTTATTGCTCAGGAAACATTTAGCCTTTTGATTATATTTTATAATTGTTCTGTAATGGTTTAATGACTGCAATTGTTGAAGATATTTATGGAAAAGTATTACGAATTAGTTTCTTATTTCCTAGCTTGATTCTTATTATTATATTGTAAACCATTTGTGGGGTTGTTGACGGTGTCCATGTAATCTATCAGTGAAAATAACCATGTGTGTAGTGCTACAGGTACAAGTTCCGTTGATGATGTGCTATTTTCTATTTCAAAATGATGTTATTTTCTTTTTTTGTAATGTGTCTGTACACCCTTCTAAAGGAAGTGATGAATTTCTCCACAGATAAGAATCTTCAAAAAAGCGGACTGTAGAATATTAATATTGCTGTAAATCCTCCCAAACATTTTTACAATTGTTTAAATATATCTACTTGGTAAGAAATAACACTGAATGTGTAATAAATATTGTAATATCAATAGACTGGATTATTATTGAGTTTGAACAACCTTATGTCAAATAACAATTTATTTGTCATAACTACGAAATACTTCTTTTTACTGGCACGTTCATGAAGACAACATCAGATGCTTATGGGATTGCCTTATGAACACTGAGCTAGAAGACTATTCATGCTTTTTTCCTTTAAATTGTTGCGGGAAAGAACATCCTATGAAGAATATCTTCTTTGTGTTGTCTTATGTGTCAGCACAAACTCGCTGAGCCTGTTCGGAAGATTATTTAATTCTTATTTCAAATTTTTTTAAAATCCATAGTAGACAGTTTCCACGAACATATATCGTACAACATCTGTGTAATACTGTAACCCAATTCTGCAAATGGACGTCCTATCTGACTCTTATTTCTATATATAGCTTGTAGAAGTTGCTGGCTATAATTTCTTCTTATATTCTTGTTAGTTTGTACAGAATGTTTTTTTGTAGTTTCCATTGTGATTTTAGGTGAATATATATGTTTGCAATTAGATTCTTTTCTGTTCTCAATAGTATGTAAAGAAAAACCGTTTGAATATGATTTTTGCGTTAGGTTGGTGTTCATAGAGTCTTACATCGATCATTTAATTTTTTTTTTTTTTTTTTTTTATTGTTGCAGAGCTCATCTTTTTCTCCTATGTTTAGGTGTTTATCTCCTATGTTTAGGCATTTCGTATTATTAATAACCTATTATGAATTTACATGGGTACTTAGGCCAAGAGTTCTCCTCTAGTTTTTCTCCCCTTTTTTTCCTTGCATCTTTATCATTGTCCGCGCTAGGATGAGGCTTCATCTCTAGTATTATTTATTAGAAGAAGGTTGAGCACAATTTTGCTGCTTAGAGTATCTCCTGGATGAACTCATTGATATGAAGAAGTTAAATATGTAATTTAAGGGCGTGTTAGCTAGCATCCATACTTTGCGATGCAAGCTGCGCATTTTAGATTGTATTTTGTAGTAACACTTTGCTCACAATAAGTAAAAAGATAAATCAAGCATCAACAACAATTTCAATGGAGATAATATAAAAAATAACCTGGTAAAATAATGGATTTGTAAATATCTAGTTTGTAAATTTGAATCTTGCAGAATAATAAATTAGAACATAGTTTCTACATATTCTAAATAAGAAATAACTATTTTTGCGTTCTATGTTGGTGCGTGTTTTAAACTGAATTTAGTTTGTGAAATCCCAGTGCGAGATTTAATCACTATTAGAGAGCCTGCTTATTTTTGTTAAGTACACAAAAAATGGCTCATACTCAAGATATATATATATATATATATTTTTGTACTATAGATAGCATAAAAAAACTAATATAGATACATAAAATAGACAAATATATAAATTTAAGGCACTCAGGTCTTGGGGTTAAGACTGCTTCATGGTTTGTTATAAAACCGACGTTTCGCCCTTATTACAATAGATCTTCGGTTAGTGGCGCCTCTAAAGGTGAAACAACACTAGCGAATGTTGTTTCGGCTTTAAAAGGGACAGACACTATTCTGAAGAAGCCTATTGTAATATGGGCGATACAAATTACACTACCGCGATCTCTACCCGAAGATATATATGTGTTTTACAGGACAATGGCCACGAAACCCTGATAGATTATATACATATATATGTAAGTGTGAAAAGAGTTTAGGGGGGAATATGTAAGCAAATTGTGAGAGTCATTTAATATACTAACCATTTATATGTTTACATACTGAATGGATGTTTTCCGTAATTACTTCAACCTTGTTAATGCAACATTTTCTAAAAATGATGCACACTGCATGTCTGTGAGAAATAGTTTTCGTTTCTTCCCTCTAAAACTATCTTACAAAGCGTTAAAGGTATTTAAATTTACCTGAATTAAAAGAAAACCAACTTATTCTTCTAGATGATTCAAAGATTGTTGAGGACACTTTGAATGAAATGCCACTGTATGCTGAGCCAATCTTGAAAATATAAAGAAAAAGTAAAAAACTTTTAGATCATTGAGCTGCTGCGATGTCAATATGGTGGGCTTCCTTACAAGAATTCTATCCGGATTCTTCTCTGTTTTTTTGTAGTTTTTGTATATTTACAAATCGAAATCTCGTCACGCCAGCTTCTCCTGTAGTTTACTATTTTTAGAGGCAGGTGTAAGAACTGGCAGTATTAGTTTCTTTAATTTGTAAAATACCTTTTTATTGATGAAATATTTTTGCTTTGATTCCCGCTTCATCAGAATTTTTTTATATATTGTTTTCTTCTAATTTACACCCTGTGTCGATCCGCGCTATGTGCTTCTTCTTCCATAGTCATCATTGGCCATCTTTTTTGCTCATTTGTAATAAAACTATAAAATGTTAATTGTTTCATAACAGGAGCCTGATTGTTTTCTTTTTCTAAACCAAAATTAAATAAACTGATATTCTTGTTGATTTTTTGTTGTTGTTATTGTTTTGTTGTTGCGATTTCTAGTTTGATTCTTTGAATCCCACTCTTAAGATCAGGAATTAAGTATTTCTAAATTCCTTGCTTAATAACATTGTTACAACTTTATTTTTTAGGTTGTTAGAACTTTGTGTTGTAGAATATCTCCATAAGATAAGAATATTTACACACAAAAACTTATCTGTTTACTATGTTGAAAATATAATATTTTCTAAATATGAATTATTATTTTTCTATTTTTGGATGTTTTTCCATAATATGACAATAGTGTTTGTCATAATTTAATGCATTGTATGTATCAGTTAGTCATTTAGCCAGATAATAGAAGAGATAGTAATTTTTCTCAAAAATATAATACCTCTATTCAAAATGAAATTTTGCCCTTTCTAAAGTCTGGGTTATTGTCCGTTCAATTACAATTGACATTGTTTTCCATTAGAAAATATAGTTAGATGGGGGGGGGCGTAGACAATAGATGGGAGGTAGGACCTCAACCGGTGGAAGTACCTGATATCTGACCAATCAGATTGCAAGGGATTACTGATATTTTTTGAAACACCCTCTATATTTGTATAGTTGAAACTATTGAAAAGAATTTAATTCTTTGCTAAATTTGATCATTTCAGCATTTTTCCCCCCAGTTCATTTGTAGTTTGTGCTTTGCCACGGTTACATGTACTCTTATAAAAAGGTGTAAAAGTTATCTTTGATTTTTACTATCCCGGTGTGTTTCTAGTTAGTTTATTACTACTTCTTCAAAATATTTTAAAAGTTTATGCAATATGTATCAATATGCTGAATATAATCACGGTAAGGTTTTTAATTTTTTTCTTCCAATTCTCAATCTGCTTCTAGCAGTTCAATTTGTATGATATGATGGAGGTGTCCGCCAATGTTGGACATCACACATAGCATTTTTGACCACTTTCCGAATTTCTACCCTCATCAGATTCTTGATTCATGTTTCTTTAGGAATAATAATTTTCAGTTTCAAAGTTTCTTTCACATAACTACTATAGAATGTAATATAAATTAAATATTACATTTAAATGCTTAAGCGTCATGATTCTAGCAGTTCACTTATTTCCAGTTCACTCTTCAAAAGAATGTAACTTTTTACTTTCTCTTACTCCTAGTAAGAGGAAGTATTTTTTCTCCTAGTCATGGTTACATAGACCATTCGACCATATTCTCCTATTACTTGAACCTTTACACTTCATTTACATGTTCTCAGCACTCAAAATTATTTTAATAGATCACATTTTTCTCATATTATTAAATTTTACATTTATAAACAGCTCTACTAAACTCTCTAGAACCTCTGGAGTGTTTGAGAATATTATATTTTCATAATTAAATGAGTTTGTAAGATATGGCTCAATTTTATGAAATAATTCTGTTTTTTCTCGTTCGAATTTAGTGCGCTCATTATTATTACATGCTAGAAATCTCTTGACAGAGATTACAATAAGGAGAGCTAAGACCTATCCTGCATACATAGCTCCCACTTACCGCATGATCTGATTCTCAATCTATTAATTTTTATTAAGCCAATCTGTTCAAATTTAAATGTTTAACCAACAGAATGTAACTTACAAAGAGTAGTGTATGAGACAGAGATACTCTGGAATTGAAAATCAGCATCTCTACACAGATTTGATGAACCAAACTCTGATAATGGGACAAAAATTGAAACCGATCGTTTAAAAAAAAAAAGCTGGTCATAATCTGAAATTCGATTTATGTTAAATGTTTTTCTAAATTACTAGAGTGGTTTTAGTTGTTTAATATTTGAAACAGTTCTTGTTAGTTGAATCTACTTCATATTATTATTATTATTTTTTTTTTTGTTAGAAATTTGCAATCTATATTACCCATATGCAATGAGTAAATAAGATGATGAATAAATGAAACTGCAGGCTGTGAGGGGTAGGAGTAGAGAAACTACCCAGCGGTAGCACTTTCTACGTGATACCAGTAGCACTAATCAGTTCCGAAGTTAATCTCGGGTCCACTGGCGATTCAAACGGCGTCGTGGATTGTCAGGAATGGTAGTGGAGGCTAAAGATTGTACAAAGAGATTAGAGCAAAGGGAAAGAGTAGTATGGAGTTAATGATATTTTGTCTTGGCGAAAGGTATGTTGGGGTCATTCTGGAATGTAAGGTTTGATACTAGAAAGGAGCATCTACTATCTGTCGAAGTAGCTTAGATTGAAATGTCTGAATGATTCGTAAGTTTGTATGTTTAGCTGAGCCCTACAATTCAAGTCAGTAAGTCCAAATTGGTTTGATTGTAGAAATACATATCAGTCTTTGAGCTCTGTGGGTAATTTGAATCGTCTTACGATAAGTCTGTAAAGAAGTTTTGTCCTTTTAGTCAGTGCTTGCCTTTAAAGTCTTGTGTGTGGGTTACACGTGAGTCTTTTGTTATGAAGAGCCCAAGATAGCCCACCAGGTCTGTTACCGGGAGAGGATTGTTGTTGAAGAAGACTGGAGGACAAGAACCCCGCCAGAGAGTAAATGTGGCATGTTGGCAATTATGTTGGTTCATTTTAATTCGCCAGATTTTGCCCATGATTCTGTGGTATTTAAATGTATCTGTAAATTGTATGAAGCTGATGTGATGTCTGCATTTGTGCGTGTATGGCTGTATCGTCTGCATATGTACAGAGTACTGTGGATGGATTTGTAGGTATGTCAAATGTGTACACTGTGTAGAGGACGGGACCAAGTATACTCACTTCCCTGTGG
This sequence comes from Triatoma infestans, assembly GCA_011037195.1. Classification (NCBI taxonomy): domain Eukaryota; kingdom Metazoa; phylum Arthropoda; class Insecta; order Hemiptera; family Reduviidae; genus Triatoma; species Triatoma infestans. The sequence goes on from JAAEAF010000056.1 coordinate 625,558, forward strand.
CACTCCTGCCCCCCTGATAAAAAAGAAGAGACTGCTGTGCCACGACTGACCTGAAAGAACCTATCTGATAGATAGGAAAGCAGAATCAGGAAATAGGTAGAGGGAAGACACTTTTTCAATTTTTACAATAAACCAGGATGCCACACGCGATCAAAAGACTGGGTAACATCTAAAAATGTCCCCAGTGCAATACTATTTTTTCTCCAGGCTGAGGCATCTACTAGCCCATGGCGCTGTTGAATTGTGCTATGTTTTATTCTGAAGCCAAATTGGTGGGTAGGCACAACACCAAAAGCTCCGCAAATATGGGGCTGATGCGCATTAGAAGTAGTTTTTCAAAAACGTTCCCCAATGTCGGAAGTAAGCTGATAGGTCTATAGGAGGAAGGAAGGTGTACGGGTTTCCCAGGTTTCGGGATCATTCGTACCACGGAATACTTCCACAATAGTGGAAAGTATGTAGCTTCATATTATTTGAAAGTAGTTGCTTTGTTTGAATTTCCTGAATGACCTCCGTTAAAATTTAAATATCGTCTATACATTTTTTATTTAATCTGTTACAGTTATAATAAAGGTTCATAAGTTATTTGTTGGATAATTTCTAATTCCTTTCTAGACTTTGCTTTCATTGTTAGATTCTTGACTGAAATAATGTTAAAACAGAAAGTTTCTGTGTTCAGAGTTCATAATCTTTAGTCTATTACTATAAATTGAGCTAAATTACATTAAAAAATTCGCGTCATTTACAAATTACCAATCTGTTTCGCTCAAAAAAAAATCAGTTTGTGTTGGTTTTTGCCGTCTCCGGTATTTTGAAATCTTTAGTTTCCTTTTCTATTATTATTTTGTATAATTTATTGTTTTATTAACTTGTTTTTTAATTGCCCTAAAGATTTCAATTGTAAGCAATGCAGTAAATTGAAAATACACAAAAACTATAAATCCACTATTCGGAACTTGGTAGTCATATTCCTTTTTAGTATCACCCTGAGATTATTTTGATCAAAATCCGCTTGAATTTTATGTTTCCTTGAAAAAGTCTCGTGGCTGTTACCATTAACTTTGCTCCATCTTAGTATTTGAACTCTTCACTTTATTTGAAGCATTTTACTAGATAAACTTCAATTTCGTGCTTTAATGTACGAAATTTCCTATTTGCATAAATAAAACAAGTTTTGTGACCTAATCACCAGTGAAGTTTTATATTTATAATTAATACTGAATAAAATGCTTATTTTTCGAATCTTCATTGTTTGCGCTCAGTTTTAAGATCTTTTCTATATTTATACACCGCTATGACTGTTTAGTGAGTTTGACCAATTGTTGAATAGATACATCATGGATACAGATTAAAATTTTTTTAAAATCTTAAATAGTTAAGATAGTTAAATAGAATTTATTGCAGGTTGTGCATATATTTTTGTTTTATTTATTTACTTTTTTTTCTATTTGTTTATATTTATTTAATTTTTTGTATGGAAATATGTAATTAACAAAATAATTATGTTTTGGAGCAAGATTAAGGAATGTATAGTTTATATTCCAGGTGGTATGCCGGTCAGCTATTCGCAAACACCCCGTGGACAAAATGTAATTAACCTTTTTTTTGTTGCATAATAATAATAATTAGTATTTATTTTTATTTTTTAAAGTGAATTGTTTTACACAGTTGTTGTCGCGTTTTTTATTTTATATTTTCATTTGATGAAATTACAGCGTTAATGACGAAACTGTCGTTAACCATGTTATTGACAACATCAATGGAATTCATAAATATGCGGCCCTGTACCAAGTTTTGTAGAAAATAATGGTTAGAAATAGTTCCTTAATCTGTTAACTTCGTTTTTAGAAGCTTTTCGGACGCCAATTGCACTTTTCATGTTATGTCATGAATAGTTGCCTCTAATCAGCTATGTAACTTTCCTTAAAACTTCTACCACCACCCCTAAGAAGGGAAAAAGGTTGTTAGTCACATTTTCAGAAATCATGTCATTTCCAGCCTATCAGTGTGTTTTCACTAACAACCATGCAGATGTAAGTTGATGTGTGCAGCTACTGGAGTATAGTATAACCACACAGTCAGTTACGTAAACGCTTCTGCCTATGACAACAACATTGTCAGTATAAGGACCTCACATTAAATTTTCTAAGTATCCGCTGAGGGGAAATAGGTTTCTAGCCAATTATTCAGGAATATTAACATCCCAGTGGGTAGTAGCATACCTCACGATAAAACACTTTAATCCAGGCACCTCTATCCTCACTCAGTTACAACTACCTAGAGGTAGTTGATGTCTGCAACTACTTGTGTTTTGCACTCTCTCACTGGGGGCAAACTTCTGCTTACCATCATAACACACCCCTACTTACTTAACACTGTACATAACAGACGACTATCTCCTGCCTTTTCTCACTGACATCCAAGAGAACCACAATAGATCTTCTAGGGCATAGTGGATTTGGATTTGTAGGCACTCCTTCCATACATCCAACATCTATTCTCATGACCATTAATGGGTCATGTTTTTCTCGATTATACCGAGCCAAGGATAATATACGTTGTAATTTACCTATACATGCCCAGGACCTGTATATTTTATCCAGAAAAAAGAAGAAACTAGTTACTATTTTCTTTTTTTAATATGACTTCATAAATAAAAAAAATTATATTTTTTTTTACAGATTTTTCATTAAAAAAAAAACGAAATACCGTACGAATAAAGCTAATTATATAATAACTGGGTAATTCAATTTAAACCTTAAGTTTATAATTTTTGGAGCTTTATACTAGTGTTTTTGTTAAGTAATGTTTCGAAGTTATTCTAAATATTTGTTTAATTTTAATGAATTTTTCCATGATAATAATTGTTTTAATGTCTTATTTAGCAATATTTCCCACGACATCAGAGGTTAAACACCCCCCGGTTGACCGGAGTTGGAAATATGCCAATGCCCAATATATCCTATGTGAGTATTCATTGTAACCTAACACAAATTTTATAATGTTTGTGTATACACTTTTCTTCTTTTTTTGAAATATATACTTTAATCTCGATATATTTTATTTTGAAAATAAATTACTTATTTTTCTATAACGTTAATTAAAAAACAAACAAATCTGCGGAAATGTTTTTTTAATGAAAAACTATAAAATTTATCTAGGAACCAGAGAAAAAGCCTAAATTGGTAAGTGAATTGGGTTGGAGGCGTTGTAAGTTGCTGCTCCATTTTTAACCTCTAGATCATAATTACTAGTTTAATAAAGTGCGTCTCCTAGAATGTTTGATTTGATCTATTTGTGAGATAAGGGTAGAAAAATTACAGAAAAAAAGTCAAAAAGTGATTTATAGAGTTATAAATTTCTGAATGGATAAGTTTTTCTTTAATTTATTTAATAAAATAATAAAATTGTTTAGATGATGTGTTAGAATGAAGAATTTCTGTTCTGAAGATGTAGGTATTTATTGCATTTGGATTTTAATGAATTTTTCACGGTCTTCATTTTACAAAACTATAGTTGTTTCAGTAAACAGTTTTATGTTTCGCTATTTTTTTTGCAAGGAAAATAAAAATTGCATGCATACTTTCTTTAATTGTCCGTTTTGGAAATTACACATTAGTAAAGGACGGTGGCATAAATAAAGAGAATTAGCAAGAATATAACAAATGTTTCCCTAATTTCGTTTGAGTTTAGTTTAGGAATTGGATTTCAAGAATATTATCGAACAATGTGTAGATGAGTTAAGGATAGTGATAATTGGCTATAAAATCAAATCCACTGTGATCTCTAAGAATTATTTGTTGGCATCCTTGGGTGTTAGTGTTTAAATCACAGATGGCAATCATATCATATGTAAGGTGTATACACACCGTGTTATTGTTAGTGGAAATTTGTGAGCTAAATGTACGTTCAATGTGTTTGGTTATATTAAAACCAGTAGCATCAACTTCCTATGCCAGCCCTTAGAGTGTGTGCGAATTTTAAGTGTGTCAATGTTAAAAGTGTTTTTGTTGTTGAGGTTGGTTCTGCAGAGCTGGAAAGCATCAGAGATATTTTCCGTGATAGCCTGCTTCTTTTTGGGGTCATGGACCGGTTTCGGGCATTCGCTCATCATCAGAATATTTTGTCAAATCACTGTGATAACATAGACTTGCACATAGCAAATTAGTGTATCATAAATTTGAACTCTATGCAAATCGTATGTTATCACACTGTCTTGGGTGAACGCCCGAAACCGGTCGATGAACACAAATAGAAGCAGCCTATCACGGAAAATATCTCCGATTAAATCAAAGTATTAAATCACGTTGTTAGGTTGGGACAATCGCAGGAACGCAAAAATCCCTGAAGAAGTGTGGGAATATATCGCTAATCTTTATTATGTGTCAATAAAAACAAGTCTTTAAGGAAAATATTAATACTAGTAAAAAAAATATTAAAAATTATTAATATTAGTAAACTGTCTTTGTATAAGAACTGGATTAATGAAAAGGTCGAGATAAGAGAAATCCACTGAACTGCGACCTAGAAAGACTAAGGTAGAAGGACTAAGGTTGGATGTCCAGGCTTGTATTGTTTTTTTTTATTGGTTTATTTTGTGTAAGTTGTTGTGAAGTGTACAACGGCAAATCAAAGTGAGTTTTTCGGTGATCAATCAGAGTTGCCTATATTGTGAATATACCAAACCATTGTTATTCTTATTAAAACAACTTATGCAGATGATGTTATTATGCCTTGTGTCTGTGAATGTTGCTTGGATTGGAGGTCCTTATAGGTGTTCCTGTTGCTTTAGACAGACATTACCTGCGAGTGTGTCACGAAATTACCGCAGTAGCTAGCCCCATAGTTTCTGTCTTACGATCGAGATAGAAACTGTGGTCTTGGTATTGTCTTTTTCCTATAAATAAAAAATATGAACTGCTAGACCCAATTAGAATATAATCTCGGGGGGGGGGAGTGCCTGTTGCACTTCGACCCTCGGGTGCCATGTGCGAGCTTCTCGCCTACAGCACCCCCATCAGTTTGAGATTCCTAGGGAATCTTAGTATCCTAGAGGGTTCTAGAGAGTGTATATTCCCTCCTCCTACTGGTAACTACTCAGGTTCCTGAATCTTCTCTGAATAGAAGCATTGCATGCTGTTACGAGTTGTATTGGAGTTTCCTCCATCTCCCCACAGAATCTGCACATGCTGTCACTCTCCAAATCCAGCTTCGTCAGATGTCCCCTTAATCTACAACGCCCGTTAGAATGCGGAGCTTATTCTTACTAAGGCCGAAGCATGTTTCCGATCTCTTTTGGTTATAATTACCCAAACAGATCTTAGCTTGCTTCAGACCTGGGAAGGAGTTTCAGAGTTGAAGCCTCTTTTCTTAAATTCCTCTAAAAGAGACTGTCGCTGACCCCAAGAAATGATTCAGGTCCCAGAAGTGGGGATGCACCACCTTTCTTTACCAGAACGTTGGCCATTTCATTCCCTTTAATAGCAGCCTGTTATGAGGGCAAGAGATCAGTAAATTGGCCTAGGCATTCCCAAACCATTTTAGAGCTGATAACATAGAAACTCAGTGCTCTTATGACTACCTAGCTATCGAAAATGATTGCAGTCTCCTGGTTCCAATATTTCTTATCGAGGTTGACTTGAACGCATCTTCCAGTTGCATGTATTTCCGCCTGGAAGATGCTGGGAAATTTACACATGATTCTGAGAATGTGGTCTTTGACCCAAATACCCCCGCCCTGTTCCCTCACTGGGTCTTAGACCCGTCAGTATACCATTTTATGGCAAGTTCTCTGATATCAGCCAGAACGTTTCCATTGCTTCACCCTTTCTTGGTATCCAGCTTCAAAGAAAGGTTCTTAACGAAGCTGTATTTCTCTGTTATATCCTTCCTAGGGAGGTTCTAAATGAGTGAGTCTGTAGATAAGGATGACCACTCCCCTGCACTCAGATCCTCTTCCATCACCATACCTTCCCTAGAAATCCTCAGGAGGGCTATTCGCCCGTCCTCTCCATCACAAGATGCAGAGGTGACAGATTAAGGTGACCTCAATCCCAGCAGGGGGCAGGTCCCATGGCTCCCGTCATGCATACTGTCAGGCATCCTCTTGACTTGATTTGTGTCTTAAATATTTATTAAAACGAAGTATCAAAGAAAGAGTAAATATGAATGTTTCAGTTAATTGTTTTTTATTAACTATTCTACATATGGCTAGAAATGATTTACATGATAAGCCTGTCGGCACCATCACTCTTGTTATAGGGCTGTCTACTAAACTGAAGGAAGAAGCAATTTTCCTTTTTTTAAAAAATCCGCTACTGAGGGTTTTGCTTTGGTCTCCTTGAACCATGTCACTGCGCCATATGTGTTAACAGATCTCACCGTAGTTTTCTCGGAGGGCATCTCCTGGACTTGCCCGCCAACTTCCTACACATGTTGAGGGCGCCAGTGGCCTTATTAACAATCGAATCAATATGTTTATTTCATAGGAGTTTACTATCAAGAGTTACCCATAGGTAATTAACCTCCTTCCACTCTAGTTCTGCTCCGGCTAGCAGGATACCTTTCAGGTGTAAGAGTGTTCTTCTTCTAGAAAGGATATGACATCGATTTTTATTGAATTAATCTTCAACCCCTCTGACCCACACCACTTGTTAGTAATGTCTAGCCCCTCTTTATTATTCACAGAGGGTTTCTTCGAACTTCATTCTAGCAATTATGACGACGTCATCGGCATATCCCTGACAGTCAATGTCGAGATCGTCAATTTGCAGAAAAGCTTCTCCATCACATTAGGGGCGACAAAAACCCTCCTTGCGGACAGCCCTTAGATGGTTCGTGAGCCCACCACTGTTTCCATTGTTCTCGAGGACAGCATCTCCTTCATCCATCTAGGTATCGTGCTATCCACCCCGTTCTAATCAGGACTGTACGATGCACCTCATGGGAGGTGTTATCAGAGGCTAGAATATTATCTTCTTTGAGAGGTTTTCCTTCTTTCTTTTTTTTTTTTAATTTTAAACTTCTTAAACATTTAAACATGAAATTTCTTAATTAGCAGAAGTTAATTTGTTACCTTTGTCAAAAAAAAAACGGCCACATTGGCCAGATTTTGATTTGTTCTGGATTGCTGCTAAGTATTCTGATTAAACAACCATCAAAAATAGAGTTTGCTACTTAAATAGAGTTCGACCTTAATGGAGCACGCTGGATAGAAATAAGGAGGTCTGGAGTTCAAGTAAAGGCAGCGCTCCACTTAGATGTTCTCACCCCAGGATCCTCTCGATAGCTCACTGTCCAGTTAGAAGAGATGGGAGTTGTCTGTAACGAGAGAACATTGGCCCCTCGTAATGTTAAGGCTCTAGGCACCAATACAATAAATATTCCCTTTTTTTTACTATATATAAATCTATTTTAAATATTTCATATTTATTTATAGGTGCCAGGGGGACAGTCTGTATATGCTCCAGTCGTATCGCCAATAATGATGCCGCAGATACCTTATCAGGTAAATAGCTTTTCTTCCAGTAAACAATGGTACAGTGAAATTTAATTAGTTTAATTGCAATATTTACTGTTGTGACTTGGTGATTTTCAAATGCAGTTATCACAGCCTAGCGGAGCAAGACATCAAACACACGCTCCAGCTCCTACGGCACCAACTGGTCCACCATCTGGCAGTTTTTACCCCCCACAGCCACCACAACAAGGAGCAACGATATTCATACCGCAGCATGTGCCACCTACCGCTGCTGCTGCGTTCTATGGACCGCAGTGTAAGTAAAAGAAATTATTGTTTATAAGATACCATTTGTAAAAAAAAACTAGGAAAGCCAATGAGAGGATAAAATAGGATCTTTATGTTCTTTCTCATCTACCATAGACGCTGCCTCCTAAGATTCCTTCTGAAAGGGAGTCGTCTATAAAGTGAACCTTTTGTGGAGTTGAACCTTGGAGGACCCAAGTCTTTAAACAACAACCACCTCGTGTATTCCTATAGAAGTGGCTAGTCTACTTTCCCTCACAAAGAGGAAGTTCTTCTGGAACTTTAAACTTTAGTCTTTTTATTTATTTATTTATTTATTGTATATTCCATTTATCAACACGAAAATCCTTGAATCTTTTCGATTTTCTTTCTTCCAACATCTTCATATTTTCAGATTGATTACATTGTTGGATCGGCCCCTGCCCTTTTCGTGGAATACCTACGATCTAAAACTAATATTTTTTATTTCTTATATTATAGACCTTTTACTTTCTAGTAAGAGGATGCGATCGTGCCAGATTTTCGAAATTGAGTTTTTCCCGGAAATACACGTTTTGGGATCCCTGAATACGAAAAATATGTTTTTAGTGAATATTCTGTGTGTGTGTGATGTGATAACAGAATATCTCCAAAACGAAAAGTCGCAGGTAGCTTGTACTTGGCATTCTGTATTAAGTACTACCATCGCACTAGACACGAAGATTTCGGGCGAAACCATCAACCTTAAGTGCGACTTTACTGAATAGTTTTATACGTTTCATAATTTTCTAGAAAATGGCTACTACGATTTTCTTTAAACTTGGTATGCTAACTTCACAGATAGAGTGGCTAGCACACTTGTCAATGGCGCGAGGAATCTATTCTTGAGCATAATCCTGAAAATGTGTGGTTCTACAGTTAGTACATGAGGGCCCACACATTCTTCGCTTCTAGGAAGGAACAGTTTCAGCCGGTCATACTTTTGATGGAACAAATATATTCATTTATAAATGAAATTTTAAATTATCAACAGTGTGGTCATTTTAATCTTCTGAATGATGTCCTTTCATATTTATCTTTAATTGAAAACCTTAATTCAACGTCGAGGCAGCAGTTAGTCACGTGAATTTCTGTGGGAGGATCAGTAAGCAAAAATAATGTGTGCACCTGAAGGTTGCTAGTAAGTAACATCTTTCTAATTTCTTTAGTCTCGGCGCATCTTCAGATAAAAAGATATTTTGAATAAATTAAAAATTTCAGTAAAATGTTGTTTCCATTTTGCATTTATATATATACATATATTGTATTTGTTGGGTGTACGTTATAGTGTTTGGTTTGCCGACGATGAGAAACAGTACTTATCCACCGAATTCTGCACCAAATCAAATACCAACTCAGCAAGCACCTCCACAGCAGCCTCAGGTAACTAGATAAATATTAATTTTGAAATAAGGGAGTAACATATGGAACAAAATATAGAAAATTATTAGTTATTGTCAGCTATAATACCTATTTTTTTTATTGGAATATAGAATGTTTGAATTGAAATACATTCATATAGATTTATCTCAAGATTATATAAGTTGTTTTAATAGTAATGATATTAAAAAAGTAAGAAAATAATAATGCTCTTTTAGGTGGTTAGCGGTGCAGGCGCAGCAAATCAGGGTATGATGACACTAGGTATGCAGCCTGGAGGCGGGCCCCCTCCACAGGTGTTAGCTGGCGCTCAACAGGGTGCTCAATTGGCCGGCCAGCCCGGACCTTTAGTGCCCGGTCAGCCGGGTGGTGGAGGACCACCACTGGTCGGCCCTATGCCTCCGCATAAAGACAAGAGAAAGAGACCGAAAGCACTTCCAGTTACAAATCCCGATACGGGGATCGACGTGATAGCTGAAATGTTTATGAATGAAGAAGCTGGCGGCGGACTTTCTGGTAACGCTGGCCAGGGTCGCGATGCCGATCATCATCACCATTCACAGGCATGTATTCCATAAATTATATTTTGTTATTTAGTCAAAATGTATATCTTTCTAATGTTTCAAAAAAAATCATTTTATAAATAGTTCTTATAAAGAGTTTGAAGAGATTGTAGGAATTCTAAACGTTCAATAAAAATATTTTTTTGAGACATATAAGTAAATCTTTTCAAAATTTCTTGATCAGGAAACTTCTCTTAACGGACAATTCTAAATTGCGGATACCTTTTAATAACTTGACATTTTTGTTAATCTCCGACAAAATAAAATAAGAAGAACATTTGATTTTCTCAGTAGCGGATTTTTTAAAAAAAGGAAAATTGCTTCTTCCTTCAGTTTAGTAGACAGCCCTATAACAAGAGTGATGGTGCCGACAGGCTTATCATGTAAATCATTTCTAGCCATATGTAAAATAGTTAATAAAAAACAATTAACTGAAACATTCATATTTACTCTTTCTTTGATACTTCGTTTTAATAACTATTTAAGACACAAATCAAGTAGAGCAAATTTTTAAAAATGTAAATGAAGACGTCATCTTAAAGATATTAAGTTATAAGTAAACGTTTGATTAATTTTATTATACAAAAATGCTTACTAAATCTAGTACCAAATGATATATTTGGTGATATTAGCAAATACTTTTGTGAGTTTGCTGTTTCTTGTCAGATGTTTGACGATGGAGTATGAACATATTATGAAGATATTATACTTCATGGTCTCATTGTTACTAATAATAATAATAATAATAATAATAATAATAATAATAATGATATTAGTCAATTATATAATAATCATATTATTATTATTACATTGATAAATTTCTATCAAAAATTTAGTTTACAACTTAATTTCTTTAAGTAGTGATGCACCATTTACATTTTAAAAGATTTGCTGGCTCGATTGGCCAGCCAAATTCTGGAAGAAGCCTTTCTTTTGAATAATATGCGAATTGTAAGAATATTTTTGCAATTTTAGCGATGGTCTAGTCAATATGAGCTTCTCTTTAGTATGTGTTTAGTGTATGATAAAAAAGAATAGTAATAATTCGCCTCCTCGATTATGTACCCAATATAATACGGAACGTTTCTTTCTCTTACAGCAACTTTAAAAAAAAGAACAATTAAGTTAGTATAAGAAAGAAAATTGAGAAAACTATATTTTAATGTAATTAAATAATATAGTGGAGGGAACATTTTATTAATATTTGTATTAAATATCCGTAATAACATTAAATTATTTATTAAAGAAAATTAACGTCAAGAATGTATTTAAAAGTCAAGATATTAAAAATGTAATGGAAACTAATCTCAAAATTACTTTAAACAAAAAGTTACTGCCCATATTTATCTAATAGTCTAATTTAATCTCTCTCTTTACCTAAAAAAATTAAGTTCCCAAATTATTTTTTGCTCTTTCCTGAGAGATGTTGCTATCTACATAAATCTTTTGATCGGTTATTTTGAAAGTTCCATCAGATGTGAGTTTACCGTATAGCAGACTCCAAATTTAATCTTTCACACAACTTTCATTAACTTATCTTTCATATTACTTTCAAAAAGTTTAATACTATATAAAACATACTCTTTTTTTTTCATATCACCCATTGAGAGCATTATTTCGTTCTGTCTCCTTCATAAAAAAGTGATCCCAGTCTTTTTAAATGATGCAGCTTCATCATTCTCATGAAGTTGGAGTCTAAAAGTACTATTTTAAATAGTGGATGATGAATCAAGAGAAAAGAATTTAACAAAATAATAATTGCTTTTGATGGAAATTTTTCTTTCCCTTTCATTGTTCGCCGTAGAGAAGTTTCCCTGCAGTTGCAAAAACTTTATTCATTAAATAATTAAGAGATAATTAGCTAATGTTGAAAAGATAACCTACTTACATTAAGAAGATTTTGCTTCCAAAGTCACCTGTGATTGGTTCAAAGTATGTGACCAAATTGGTTTTAATATAGGTAGCAGCAGAATTTGCGGCAAGAGTGGCTGCCGTGGCAACGGAAAGTATCGGGATGCAGGTGGCTCCGCCTGTCACCGAGACACCACCTCTATCGCAGCCGGCACCCGTACCTAGTCCGGCAGCGAGCACTGTCATTCCTTCTTCGGAGGATATTCCCAATCCTTCTGTCGTTATATTATCCAACGGTCCTCAGGCTCCACCCCCAGGCACTCCAACACCTCCGCCAATTACACCTAGTGCACCCATCGTGGAACAGCAGCATCAGCAAGTCCTCCCTCCACAGCCGCCCACACAACAACAAACTGTTCTCAATACTCCGGCACAACCTCCTCCGCCTCAGGCAATACCTATAGTATCTGCGCAAACAAATTCACCGGCCGTAGATCTGCATAGGCCGACAACACAACATGTTGTGTCCGTACCGTCTGCTTCCAGTCCCGCCAGGAAACCCACGCAACAGCAATCTACACAACATACTCAACAAGTAAGTGAATGGTGGCAAGTTCCCCATTCTTGTAATGAATTCTCTGAATAAGTAATATTGTAAGGTAAATTAGTAGTAATAAAGATTTTTGTCTTCACATGCAGAACTGAAATTTTAATTAAATTTTAATATTTATAGATGTTGCAGGAAACTACAGAAGTAAAATCAATCAAGTCTAAAAAAGATGGACGCAGACCGGCACCGATAGCTACCTCACCTCCGCCAACTTCTGTTCTTACTAGCCAACAATATCCACCAACATCGTCCGCAACAATCGGTGGTAATATACTGGTTCAATTACCTCCAGTTGCACCACCAGCCGTCCAACAGCCACAGCAATTACCACAACAACAGCCGTCTCCTCAACCAACAAGTTTAGCTCCTAACCAACCTGTTGTACAGAAAGAACAGCAAACGGCTACCATTGCTAAAAGAGAACATATTGTATCTTCATTACAGCCACTTCCTCAGATACAGTCGCACAAGTCTTCATTTGCTGATTCTATTGATGTTAAAAATTTTGTTAGTCAACAACAACAGCAGCAGGCTCATCAACATCAACAGAAAACTACTAGTGTTGCAAGTGCTGTAGGCAATAGAATGGCCACTTCATCTCCTGTGGAACAAAAAGAGACCAACGGCGAAACGGATGCACATGAAACTTCCACGGTGACCAGTTCTACGCATTCACATTCTTCTTCGCATACATCAGCTTCACATGGCCCAAATTCAGGTAAAGATTAAAAACCGTTTTAATTTATAACCATGTATAGTTACGTATATATTTGTTTAAAAATTTAGGTATGCTCTCACTAGATAACATCATCGTGATTTGATTACCCGTCATCTTTAATTCTTATGTCATTGCAGATTCATTTTTCTTTATTTCGCTAAAATTGTTTCTATTTTCATCTTGCGTTTTCTAAATGATTTTTTACATTACTCTGGAGCCTCGGTATTGGAAAATTCGATGACATGGCCCGGTTTTATTTAAATTTGCTTTTGGGCTTTGAATAATTGAAAATAAATATACAAATTAAATATTTTTCTATTTGCATTTTTAATGCATGTAAACCAACCATCATGACATATTCGTTTTATATGAATAAGTTTAACATTTTATGAGGTTTCAATTGCGTGGTCTTTTTTTTTTCTTCCTTGAAGTTATGTAGCTCTTGATATAAAAGTTAGTTTGATTATGTGATTTGGGGACCGCAATGCTGGATTAATATGTGTTGATTTTATTCGCCATTTCATCATATATATATATTTTTTTTTTTCTTTCTTTCTTTCTTACTAGTCTCAGAATGTTCCCTTAATCGTCAAGAGTTTGGTTTATCAAATTCGTGTAGATAGAGTTGACGTCCACTTTACTACTTTTCCGTCACATCTACAGTAATGTTTATGAAATTAAAAACTATCTAATTTAGATTGAATATGTTGATTAGTCCGCAATGCTGGATAACAATATCTTGGCATTTTATATTTCACAGGAAAATATGAAATTAATTAAAAATGAATAAACATTCAACGGATAAAAATCATGGTCATAAAAAGAAATTTTACTTTTGACATTTTCATTTGTTGATTATTCCATCGATAATGAAATCTTTGAATCAGTTTGATATTGCGCCGGATTTCCTTTTCTACCTTTCTTTATTCTCTTTGAACATTGCAACTAAACTAGTTTTTACTTTTATTTTTCATGGTTTGTTAAATCACTACAGTAAATTGGGAAGAGGTAAGATATGAACTTGATGTGAATATTGCGAGCAACATCCTTCTTCAAAATTTCGTTATGTCGTACTTTAAAAGTTAGAAATGAATAAACACAAACAGTTCAATAAATACTTCTTAGACAATACGAGTCTTATCTATTAAGAAAACAGCTGAATATATTACTATTATTTTTGATACCATCACGTTCTCATAGACCCTAGCCGACTATATATTTCAACAGAATTTCTCCAAGATAATTAATTCTTTTCTTGCTTTTCCTTTAATCATCCATTTAAATCTACATTCAACGTACTAAAAAATTTGGAACTATAATTTAAGAAATTCTATTTTGTATTGTTTATTTTAAAGTATAATATTTTAGATTTTATGATCGCGGCTACACGAAAGCTTTGAATATCCATTTGTGGTTTATTAAACAAGTTTTACAAAAGTATTCATTGTATTTGATAAATGTTCGCGTTCACAAATAGGATCCTTCTGCCAGATACACCTTCCGGTAAATAATAATGTTTTTATTTTTAACTTTATACAATTGTGTAAATAACATTATATATCTCATTATTTTCATGTCTCTCTAATATTTAATTTGTCAGTATCTAATATTTAAATAAATAATGATCTTACTTTAAATAATTTTATATTTATCAGAACGAACACACAAATAGCTTTTCAAAGTGTTTTTTGTTTGTACTAAATTTGTGGAAGATATTAAACAAAAAATAAAAAAATAATCACCGTTTGAATAAGTTTATATTTACAGCGAAAATTTTTGCAGAAACCAATTGTGGTAATTTTGGATGTTTTAATAACTTTACCTCCATTGAGTACGATCATTCAGCAACAAACATTCAAAATCTCTTTAACATCTCGTCCAATTCTCAAATAGGTTCCACTGATGACACCCCAATTTTGAGATCATGACATTTCTTAGTTATGTCATAGCTTTCTCCATCTTGTATATGCTCCAAGGGTCGGAATCTACTGTCTATATTAATGCGGTTCGATTTCCTCTTTATCATCTTAGTCGTAGAATATGAACACAAGAATAACCAACTCATCTTGTAGCGAGCAATCTTTTGGCTTTGAAGTGAAGAAGTAGTCTTCAGTTTAGTGGAGAACAAAAACTGAAAAACTCTTTAGATTAGTAGAGAACAACACTCTGTTTGCTACTAAAAATCTTCATTTATTACGTATTGAATTTTGCTGTGGTTATGTTCATTTAGGTTTCTGTGTAAAAGGGGTTTTTAAAATTTCAAACTAGTCTCATTTTGGATTTCTCCCTCAGTTGGACTAAGACAAACTTTGTCTTATATTCTTTTTCAATAAAAACCAACATTTTATATTCACTAGTCAACAGTCAGTTTTGTATACACCCTTTAGGTAAACATATTATATACACTAAACTCGCGCCCCATTTGAGGTCCAGAAATTCCAGTTGGGGAAAAAAAGATTCTGTTAATATTTGAAGATTAAATCAGTTGCATTTAATAAAGTCCTTTATTTAATAAAATATTATTTAAAAAATTGATAATAATATTAATTATTGAATACAGTTTTTGTAAACCCGAGTAATTTATTGAAATAAATGTTGGGGGTGAGAAATAGGGGGTTAGTGTAAATAAAAATAGAAGAAAATCTCTGTGGGTCTAGGTGAAGGTCTCAAGGTTATGTGAAATTAGTTATATTTGCCATTAATATAGGAATGACGGGGCGAAATATAATTTTATTAACTTATAGGCAAAGTTAGTTTTTATTATTATTGATGAAACATTAAAAACAAATTAGTTAATAAAATTTAAATTCATAATAAAAAGTGGTAGTGGAGAAAATAAAAATAGTAAATTTATATGGGAATAGACACATGATTAGGTATATTGTTTTATATATATATAAAATTCTGTAATGTTCGTAAGTTATAATTGCTCACACAGAAGTCATTTTAGAGGTAAATTTCGCCCAATATAGATGATTAGGTTGGCTACACTGGTTCGCCATTACTTAGACAGATCCCTCGTGAGAGGAGACGACATTGGTTTCTTACAGTAGTCAGTCACTTTTGGTACGCACGTGGTTGTTAAACCAAATTCGGTTGTTTTCTCTTTTTTTTCTTTTTACTTTTTTTCAGTTTGTAAAAACTCAGTTTTTTTTTTTTTTTTTTTTTTTTTCTATGAGGGAAAAGTATGGAATAGACAAAGTTAGCTAATATTTTTGTTATGTGATGTACCAGTCTCTAAGGTAGTTTAATTAAACAGTGGTTGTCTTTCTCGTGAATGTGAAAAAAAGAAGTAAAAAAAAATGCTAACAAAAAAAAAGTTGCTAATTTGCAAACCAAAAATAGTGTTGTTCAGTTTTAAAGGAATTAAATGAAAGCAGTAACCTGAACATATAAGAAAATATTTATAAAAAAAAGAAACCTTTTACAATGGGAAAGAAAAGAGGTAAATACCGAATTAAATAAGCTGCATCACATTGTAAAATATTCATTAGTGCTCATGTTTTAATTCATAACTTTCGTTTCCTGTCGCCTTTAGTAAGAGAGATAGAAAAAGGTTACCCTTGAACCTTCCTTTATTATAAATATTATCAAAAAGAAAAAAAAAATGACAACGAAGGATATCAGTTGTTTAGATACAAGAAAAAAAGTTAAAAATCTACCACATCAAATCTCCCTCATATAGAGAAAGTATGGTAATTATGCAGAAGCAGTCCCCCAAGATGGCCGACCACTAAATTCGCTAACCTTCTCACTCACACTCTTCTATCACTCATGTGCTGGGTTAAATACTTCGATTATGTATATATCGATTTCTTTCTTCTTATTAATGTTATTTTTATATATAATTTTCTTCAATAATTCATTTGTTTACCTTGTTTTAAGCTTTAACATTTTTTTAATAAACTATATGCATGTTTTACAATTATTTCATTATTATTTTCTCTTTAAACCCTATATCCAACTTGGCACATTCCTATCTAACAAAGTTTTCATATGTTTCCAATTTATATTTAATTTAAACACTACACCCTCCTTGGAACATTCCAAACAATAATATGAACGGTTAACGGTCGTTTTTTTCTATCAGTTATCATTCAAACAGTTACAAAGTAGTGCAATTTAACATTTTAAAAATGTCGGGTTACACTTTCAATTATTTTAAGTTAATTTCTCGTTTTTCACTCTTCATTTTTTTATAATTTGAGTTTTTCTAAGCTTTTGTTTTAAGCCTAATTATAATTAATAAATAGATTCTCATTTCTCCTGGTGAAAGTAGGAAAACTGAGTTAATACATTCCAAATCCAGAATACATTTAAATTTTAATCCGTAATTTGTATCTATTGAATATTTACAATTATTGACTGGCAGCTCATTTATCCTGGTGATCGCTCACCTAATAAAAAAAACGACACGCGCCGAGCAACATACCTCAAAGGCGGTGTGGAAACTGTTGCCAAAAAGATTGCTAAATTATTTTACTAGTTGCAGTAGGTGTAACAAGGCGATAAATAATCGTAAATGAGATTATCGATGTTTTGGAGTTTGTAGTGACTGTGATAGAAGAGTGGTAGTGAGAAGGTTAGTAAATTTAGTAGTCGGCCATCTTGGGGGACTGCTTCTGCATAATTACCGAAAGTATTTTCAGTACACTGTGTCAAGGATAAATTACGGTTACAATTTCTATTAATACAAAAAAAAGATGATTAAAAATAAAATTTTCAAATGATATTCACCGAAATCCCTATTCCCCCCACTATTCTCTCATTTTGAATATCCTATCTTCACAAAAATTTCCCTCGTTTATTTTGAAAAACAAAAATCTCTGTACAAAGTCACACACAAGACTACTACTAAATAAGGAGCATTGTATGTATGTGTAGGTGCATTAGCTTTGAATTGGTCAGTATGACCTATATGCATACCCTCCCCCCTACTTAGTTTTTTGTTTTGTCTTTTTTTTTTTATTCCATTTTGAATTTTTTTTTTTAAATTGCTTTGAGCATATGTTACAGAAAAAGAAGTGCATTTGTGTACATATGTTGTTTTGTGCATTATACTTCTATGCAGAAAGAACGCTGTGATGTAGTTTTTTTTTAAATTCGTAGGACTTTAGCGAGAGAATATGTAATGTAGGTAGTGTATCATTAGCAAATTCGTTTATAATTTATTTTTTTATTTTTTAAATAAAAAATTAGTACTAATAAGAACTATTGACGTAGATATCTTATTGATTGCATAACATTTAAAACCTCCTTTTCAATTTGCTTCGTCTGATTAGAAATGAATAATGAGAAATAGCACTTTATTTGTTAAATGGTTTTTTAGCCTACATTTCTGAACATATCATTAGCAAATTCTTTGCTTTTCTTACAAAATCATTATTTTTCCTTTAAAATTTTCATCTTAACTAGTTATCATAGCAGTTTACAGAAATTTTCTTTAATTTTTTAAAATATTACTTAAAGTTTTTCTATTCAATCTGTTTTTTTAATAAGGTGTAAACAAATTTGTAACTATATGAAGGAATTCTTATATGGAAGGATAATAATTTTCACATTACCTTGAGATATTTGACTTATTTTGTATAAAATATTCACATAATGATTAGCATTTAATTTATAAAATATAAGTTCCAGGTGTGGTCAAATAAAACTTAATCTTCCTCCTTTTTTACCACTTTCGACAAATTTATTGGCTTCTTCATGATATACAAGTGTTTTCATGAAGTTAATAGTTGAACTGTATCATCTACTAGTATTATAAGCATCAGAGTTCACACACCTATTAAAACTTCAACATCTTACTGTTTTATCCAGAAGAAAGGAACAATTTTGTAGAAATTTCGATAAAAAAGAAGGAAGTTCAGTTTTATTTGACCGCATCTCGACGTAAATCTTTACCACATTAACTAGATGATAACATGGTCGATTAATGATTCTGAATCATTCACGACAATTATTTCAAGTGATGGATATATTAGGCATTTTTACTTCTCCTACTGCTGTTAATAGAAGTATTGGGATCGTGTCAGAGTTTTTGCTTGAGTAAATGTATTTAGGTTTTGTGTTACCTATAAGTGAACGTCGAAGGCCAAATCGAAAAATCATAAGACAAACCTTATGGTTTTGTTTAATTATATATGTGGTGCCAGAAGTAAGTCTTATGTAAAATTCAATAGGTTTGTTTTTGGGTGGTGGGTATTGTACAGACCTGTTTCATCTGGCCTGGGAGATGGATTTTTTTGCTAATTAACAGTGAAGGTTTTGCCAAAGATTTGACAATCCATTGATGGATTTATGGAGTACGAATTAGTTGGTAGTTGTCCAGTTTGAAAAGGGATTATCAAACATAACAATTTTCTGGAGAATTAAAAATGTGTTGATTAAAAAATCCGGAGTTTGAAGAAAAACATTTGTCCGAAGAAATAATTTACAGTTTTTCCTCGCAATTTTTTTTTTTGAAGATTGTAGCACCATTCATTTTCTGTTCATTTTTTTTTTTTTTTCGAGAAATTGGATTTTAAAAATGTTCTGAAAGTGAGGAGAGTTGGAAGGAATTTTCACGAAAATTAATGATTATTTATCTTTTTTTTCTTTTTATGCATATTTTTGCAAAAATATGATTTTGATGAATGATGTGGTTTGTGTGTGTTGTTGTGAAGAGCCATAACTTTATAAAAAGAAAAAATCTCAGAACCTTCAACCTTTATATTCGATATTGGTGTCACAAGGGAATTTTTGTAGTTTTTCGCAATTTTACTGTTGCTATTATAAATTCTTAATTTTAGAAATAAATAAAAGTAAGAGAAAAATATTTTGCTTTGTTACCTTTATTAAAGATCGAAAGTAATTCTATTGATCATTAGAAAAACGTCCCCATAAAAGGATCTGACCTATTATTTTAAAAAGGTCAAATTCAGAGAAGATTTATATTATTTGCTTGATTATTCCATTGATAGTAGCAATTCATTTAATGTTGTTATTATTATCTCTCCAAATTTAATTATCATTATTATCTCTCCTATTTGAAATAATTGAATTTCAGCTTTTCATCATTCATATTAAAATCAGTGACGTGTAAAATGAACAAAAATAATTTCAAGTTCAGCTTTGGACCAGCATATTATAATAGCACGTGTCTTCTCCCTCTTATTTCTTCCTTATTGAACATTCATCTAGTGAGGTCAATGTATTTCATTAATCATAATTGCAAAAAAAAAAAAATAGACTACATCGATTTTATTTATTTTTTTTTTTTTTTTTTAAGGATTGTATTCTATATTTCTCCAATATTTTTCGTCTCCATAATACATTATTATTGTTGATTTTCAGTAAAATATCTGCAGTGAAATATTCACATACTTTCGTATATATTTTAAATTCCCATTACGCAGATTCTCTTCAAATGTGGAATGTTAACAAAAAATTAACTCTTGAAGAGCAAATCCTATTAACGTCAAACATTCCCCTAGAACTACTTTCTTGCAAGATGTTTATAAGTAAAATGGATATACTTACACTTGAGATTTTTAACATTCAATGCGTGTTTCTTTTACATTATTAATAGTGGGCCAATTTCGGATTTTCCTCAATTGTCAGAATCTTGAGTATCAAGTTGGTGTGACAATCTTGTCAGATACACACACTAATTGTTTTATCATATATATTAGATTCAATCGAGCAGTGTGATGTGCGATAGAAACTTTATTAAATGAAAATCTGATCTCCACAAGAACTAGTTCAGTTCATGACTACCAGACTCGGCGATTGGAGAAAACCCGGAGGAGCATGATAAAATCCTCACCAGAGACATCTTCCGTGATAGCCTGCTTCTTTTTGTGCTCATCGACCGGTTTCGGGCGTTCGCCTATCATCAGAGGATATTTTTGTTAAACAGTATAATAACACAGACTTGCACAGAGCAGGATAAAATCCCCCTTTTCCCAGATATTAACGAGTATGGCAAACCCCAACCATATCCTTTAAAAAAATAATATGCATGATATAATCTGCAGAGGGCATTCAAAGTAGAAGTGTACAGTATGAAAGTATTGTATGGTAGAGAGCTGTGGAATTGCCTGTCCTAAACCCTCAGTAGTTACACATACATCCACTAGTTTTGCAGGGGACGTAGGAGTTGTATGGTATGTTGGAGTCAGTGTTGATCGGTGTCCGTTAGGCTGGGAGACTCGCAGGGACGCCCAAGAACTCCGAAGAACAAGCTCGAATTTCTTGAAACTTGGAAATCCAACAATGAATTTGAATATTTCGCAGCTCCCCCTCCCCACCTCATAACCATCCAAAACCAAAAATTAATTTTACTGGAAATAAACAAAACCTTTCAAATATAAGTGATAGGAGTTGTAATGTGGGGTGAAGGGGGGTTATAAACATACATAAATGCTAACTTTTAAAAAAGTCGGTGTAATTTCTTGCAATATTTCGTGTGATGATGTTCACTCTCTCACCCTCTTGTAAACACGCACCATTCGCCAAAAAATTATGTATGTACTCACAGAATCACAGAACTTGAACTTCGTAAATTTTGGATATCATCGTAATAACCTTTTGTTTTTTATTAGCAGAAATAAAATTACAATACTACCTCTTACTAGCAGTAAGAGAAAGTCAAAATCTGAGTGAAACTTACACAAGTTTATGTTAATCCAGTTTACAAAATTGTAACTAACAAGTTTTATTGTTAGTATACCTAAATTCATAGATGTTTTGTGGAGAAAATCGCGAAAACTGAAACTGAACAATCTGTTTAGTAAAAACGCACCTTCGGTTTATAAAACTCGAAAGTTTGGCAATTTATGTATTTCTAAATAATTTGTTTAGGGTAGAATTGTGTGATCTCACCCCCAAAAGCCCTCTTAAAGGACTTTACCCGGAGAAATGTTTCAAATCAAAATTGTAGCTGTTAGTATGTGTAGTTGATATGTAAAGCCCAAGAAAATCGCAAAAAAAGTGAAAAAAAAAACATTTAACAAAGTTGTTCTTCCGGTTGAGGAATTTTGACTGAATTTCTGTTCCCATGGTGATGCCTAAACAGAACATCAAGTTTGATCTTGATTTTTCGTTTTTGAGCTATGCTGTACACACACATATATATATATATATATCATTTTCTAAAAACTCAAGGGAACTTGATAACGTGTATTTCCGATGAAAACTGGATCGAAAATTTGACACGACTTTCCCTACTAGGGGTAAGAGAAAGTAAAAAAAATAGTAATGAATTATTTTATATTATATAAATCTTGATAAGAAAGGTCATGCGCAGAATGGCGTAGATAGGTTTCTTTACTGTTATAAACTCTACGCTAAATTGAATAGGGTCATACAAAAAGTGGAAAACAATCAAATTAATATTATAATGGATCATATAATTATTATATCGTAATAATTATAAGTATAATCAGTATAGATAATATAATTAATCATGCACGTTCTATTGGACGTTTTCGCATTTCGTATTTTGTAATGTGCTCAGTAATCAGTTATTGGCTAATGAAAACTCGTTGCCATGGTCACAACCAACAGTTTTTAATTTTGTCAATTAGTTGTTCTGTATTTCCTCGGCTCCTTTATTTGGTGGCTTACCGTTTTTTTTTTTATCGCTAAATCGCATCTCCGGTTTTAATTTTGATGGTTTTTCACTATTTGAATTGGATTATTTTTTACTATTTAACACTAAATAATTCTAAAACTATTTGTTGCATCATTTTCATAAGTAATACAATATTATATTGTTCAATTAAAGAAGAGGAAATAAAAAAAAAACTGTGAGCCATATTATAAGATCCTTGGCCCAGGATCTTATTGGCAGCTCTCTCTCTCTCTCTCTCTGTGTGTGTGTGTGTGTGTGTGTGTGTGTGTGTGATATGATGGACACACTACGTTTGGGTTCCCTGACTTGGAAATGTACACACACAGGGAAGTATGCTATCTGAACATTATTAGATAGAGAACTCTGTTTTAGCGTGAAGTGAGACAGAAATATACTTTGTTAGGGGGTAGCTTATTAATAGAACAGGGCACACTGCTATGTGTGTACGTGCTCTCTCTCTCTCTCTCTCTTTGCTTTACTCCCCAAATCGTCATCATCATCGTTCCTCGTCGCCATATCTTCTTCTTCTTCTAGACTTCAGTAGGGGGGCACATATCCGTCCTGATGCTATCATATGCACTTATAGGGACTTGGAAGTCTTCAAATATCAAGATACTTATTCGCTGATTCGTGATTCTTTTTTTTTTTTTTTTTCTTTTTTTTAAGTTTTCATCAGTTGTTCCTAAAAGAGTTGTAATTTTTCAGTTTGTTTGTTTTTTTACACTTTTCCTGATTGGATTATAAAATTAATAAAGCAATTAAGTGATAGTTTTTTTAATTATGGATCCACATTAAGTCAGTGTACTAAAATCAGCCAAAAAAAAAACGTGATTATTTTTTGTTTACTATTCTTTTGTGGTTAAGTTTTTTTTTGTTATTATTTATACAGCAATTTATGTGAATTCAACAAAAATTATGGAAAGAAAACGGAGAAGAAAGTCAAGAACTAGAAACAGCAACAACAACAATAATAATACTTCGGCTAATCGTTCTGGTTCTTCACGTCGCAAGGATTCTCGTGAACAAACGAATGTTGTTAATAATAACAGTGAAGAACAACTTGTGCAAACTTTCGGTGGTAATCTACTAACTTCTTCACAAGATTTAGGTTGGTTCAAAATTATAGTAATTGAAAATTTGTAAGTAGGAATATTTGTTTTTTTTACGTTAAGGTAATGAAATTAATAATAATTTTAAGGTATAATTTAAATATGTAGATAGTATTTATTATCTTACCAACTAAAACGAAAAAAAGATCGCTTGCGTGAGAGTTAAATTTTTTATTAAATTGTATTCTCTCTAATATTGCCAGAAATAATAATTACTAAACTTCAATAATAAATCCGGCATTGTATTATCCTAAAAAAATTAAATTAAAAAAAAAAAATGAATGGAGGTTGAGATTATTTTTACACTTCAATTGGATCTTGTGAATAGAATAGAAAGAGCAGAGATATAACGGGTTTAAAGTTTGAATTACAGAATAAAAACCTAAAATAATAATATATTCACATAAAATAAGACTTTCGATAGTAGTGTGGTGTTGTTCCCAGCTCTTCCAGAATCCTCCAAAAACCGCTGTTCAGGAAATTTTTTACAAATTCAGAATGTTTCAGTAAAATATTGCAATTAAACATTATTATATAGCTGGAAGAATCGTATATTTTTTTTTTGGAAATAACGTTATAGTGGGAAGTTTCCAGAATCACTCGAACTCTTGTCTAGAAAACTTGTTCAAGTAAAAGTGTTTCATATAATAATAATATGCGTCCACTACTACTAAGTTCATTTAAATAAAATCTGAAGACACAAAAAAAAATTCATTCAGTTTCATAATAATAGCACTGTTTTTTAAATAATTAACAACAATTCGTTTATAATTTATTTATTTAACTTCAAAGTTCACATTAAAAAAAAAAAAATACTTGATATTATTTTGCTGGACAACGATTTATTTCTTTGCTGGTGAGGATTCTTTGTTGTTGCAAATTTATAGTTTTTGTTGTTTATATATATATATTTTTTAATTTATATTTTAAAGGCGCGTCAGCATCTATGGTCATTGGCGCCCGGATCCTTGTCAGTGCATTGCTGCCGGCCCCCGGACAGTGTTCTCTCGTTACAGACAACACTGTCCATCACCGGATAGTGAGCTGTTGTAGAGGTCCTGGGAAGAAAAAAATCTAAGGGTAGTACAGCTGGACTCGAACCCGGGTCCTCCGCGTGGGAGTCCAGTGCGCTAACCACTTAGCTATTCGCTTCCCTTTTGTTGTTTATTATTATCAAAATCGATATCGAAAGGCGTGGGACCTAAACCTAAAATGGCTAATCGCCATAGCATTTTGTTTAGAGAGAAAGCGCTGTCTTCTGTCGTCATTTGTGTAGTGAACAAAATATTAAAAGAAAAAAAAAATCGCAGGAAATATTTTTTTTTTTAATCTGTGGGGAGGGGACACAAACTCCTTAGCTATCTACAAAGCATCTCTGGCCACACATAGCTACCCAGAGTTCAGGGAGACTTCTCAATGCATTGTCGGATGGGTCTCCGTGCAGTGTTCTCTAGGTATACGGATAAACAAGGCTTCTAGCAAGAGGCAGCAAGCATTGCTGGACTCGTCAGACCCTGGATTTCCTGGTTTCTAATGTAATACCACTGATCTAATCAAGCTTTATCAGTTCTGGTACCACAAGCGGGTTCGACTCAAAAGTTATGGTCAAAATCTGTCTGTAGGTAATGCAACTTTATTATTTTGATTCAATTATTCGGAGTTTTCAAAAACGGCTGTAACGATTTCCGATGCTTCAGCGTCATAGCTTCCCGGAAAAGTTACAAACAAAAGTGTTATATGTATTGTTGGTATACCAATTTTAAAGAAAAACGGATGCTATGGAGAAAAAATTACGGAAAATAAGAATTAAAAAATAAAAAACTTAATAACTGTTAATCGTTTTTTTAACTTGTAATTTTGGTAACAAACTCAAAATTCTTTATTAACATTACATACTTAATAAAATCGTACATAATATAAAAAGGACATGTGTAGTGTGTAACAGAAACATTATGTTGAAGTAATTTCTCAACACGAACTGATAAATTTATTCTGACGATGGATGAAAATACCATACGGTCAGGAATATGAGAAATGTGCATGCTACGACGGATAAAATACCAGATAAAAAGGTTATTTTATTAAAAGAAAATGTAAGTGACCCTTGTTGTCCTAGTACCTACTAAAATCAATTTTTCCAAGCAAAAGTGTTTCTTTTCTTTATGGGACCACCACCCTCCCCACCCCTGTTGATTTACAAAAGGAATCAAGTTAGCTTCGTGCAGTTTTTTTTTCTTTCTGAAGTTTTGTTGCTGTTTGTTCCAACTAGCGGTTTTCCGACTAGTTACGGACTGATTTGTGAATATCACACATTCACAGTCTAGTTTCTCTATCTTTCTAGACTAGTTTCTCAATCATTTGAATTAGATTTTTGTTGATTTTTTTATTATTTTATTTTAGGAACAAATGACTCATTAGAAAAGTGTTTTGAAAGGTTTTTAAACTTACAAATCTATTGCACAGTCTGGCCAGTCACAATCAATTAAGACTGTTGATGTGGTGGTGGTGGTGGTGGTGGGAGACAAAAAAGTCTTTTTAGGGACTCAATGGTAACCAGTGAAAACTACCTATCCATTTTTACCTATCCTTCAGGATTGCTTTCTTCTATTACTCTTTTTATCCTTGTGCAATCAGCATACTACATGAGAGGTCACATTCCAGGCCTCCCCACTAATCCTCTTTTCCGGTGAAATTCAATATACAAAATTTGACATGATTGCAACATTTCCTCTTACAGCAGTAAGAGAAACTACAATAAAAAAACTCTTAATATGGAAGATTAACATGACTTTCTATGTGCAATATTCCAGGAACTTGTAGACAAATTTCCTCTAAATCCGGAATTTTTTCTGAAACATTTAATTGTCCTTAAAAATAGGGTAGTTAAGAGGCATTTAAAATAGAATCATAGTTTAATTGAAAGCTCAATACCTATCGAATTCCTTGATGTTACTGTAAATACAGAGATTTGCTTCGATCCGGCAGTCAAAATCCAATCACGATGAAACTTAAGTTCCCCAACTTATTATGTACTATTGACATATTTTGATTTAGTTAAATCTGTTAAAGCCAATTGCTTTTAACCACTCAATCATTGTAACGTTTTTAACCACTCAATCACTGTAATCATTTAAACTTAATCATTGCATGGAATTGCTATCGGTCTAAAATCATAAAATTCAAGTGACAAAACTGTTTTGAAAAACTTTTCAATGATTCGGATGATTCGGGGAAATTTCCCGATTAAGTGATTTTTAGAGACTGCAAAGATATAGAAATAGACTTTCTTAGAAATGGATTGTGCATGTTGAATAGAGACTGATAGAATTAATGTGGCTACTTATTATTACGGGTTAGTGTTGATATGGAATATGTAGTAATCTGTAAAGTGTACAATGTGTGTAATTGTAAAGTGTGAGTGAATGTCCTGTGGTAGTGACCTCAGAGCATTTGCCTCTTGGGTTTTTAGGTAAACTCAGTTATACACCCCGAACACAATACTATTTTCTTGCGCAGGCTCTCATACTCTGTGAATGTTGCGAGATGTTAGTGTTGATGTGTTGTTTATTTGTTAGGCTGGGGGGTAACCTGCAGCAAAAGATCATCGTAATATGTGAATGTTGGTATATGATCTTTGAAGGAAATCGTTGGCGCCGTTTTCGAAAAAAATCGGGAAAAGGTGAAAAAAAAAACGAAAGTTGCATTTTCTGGAGACGGTTTTTGACCAAAACCTTAGTGTGGAATCCGATAGAGGCATCAAAACCATATGAATTATGAAATTTACTGCGGTTGTTTGTGATATTTTGTACACTCGACAAATCAGATTTTCAACATCAGTGCATCTAAATTTCCCCCTTAAGTAAGAAATGTATTAAAATTGTTATTACCCCAAACCATTTTTGGTTTAGAAATAAATGCACCATTGAATTTCTACGTAAATAAAAACGTTAACCACGGCCAGCCTTATCGTTTTGCGGTTTTTTTACAAACAAAATAGTAACCTTACAATGATCAAAAATCTCTTTTTTATTTATTCTTAAATTACATATGATTAAGTAGAGCGATCTTGTCTAATTTTCGAATTTTGAGTTTTCTCCCGGAATACATATTTAAAAAAAAAAAAAAGTTGGTTTTGGTTGTCAATATGAAAATTGCAAAAATTTCAGGTCCTATTGTCAGGGGGGGGGGGCAAAGTTTTCCTCAAAATTGATTACTATGAAATACAGTTTTATTGAAAGAAATTGCGTCTTTTTCTCGCTTCGCAATATGGTTCCAATATGTTCCTTTACACCCTTGTTATAGAAATTGCACATTATAAAAATCTACAATTTTATTTGAAACATTTTTATCTTATGAAAAATTCATTTTTTATGGGGCAGTTCCAGAGATAGTTGGATAGCTGTCTCATAAGACATATTTCGTTTTCTTT